>CM047810.1:109643721-109861006 GCA_026214975.1 Gentiana macrophylla
CAACCTAATACTCATGAATCAAGTGATCAAGTCAATTCAAGTATTAAGAACAAGTTTTAAGACATGAATTCGTCAATATAACAACAATTAAGCACTACTCATTCTTAATTTCATCAATTAAAGGGAGTAGTAGCAATACAATCATTGATTGATGATGAATATGTCAAACGAAGAAACATTCTTCTGAGGTGGTTTACATTTGTTACATTTGGATTATTCTTTTCCCTCTAAATTTCATTTAATTTTATTTTTGTTCCTATAAATATATTATAATCCAGAAAAAATTAACGGTGTAAACCCTTCAAATTGAAATACTAGCCTTCAAGGGCCTAGCTCACTCGTAAAATAGAAAGGCTATTGTAATGACAATCTTGTTTATGATTTAATTAGGTGTACAATTTGATCCCGTGAATCAACTTCTCTTTGTAAAAAATAAGCACATGTAGTCTCTTACGAACTAAAACATTAAGACATAACTCTCGATTTATATTATCCATGAAACTTTAGAAACGAGCCGGTGAAAGTCATTTGGGTTATAGCTCAACTTTTCAAATTGAAATACTAACTCTGTGAATTACTATAGTTATAAAGACTATCATGAATTCCTTAAATGCAGACGGCAGTATTGGAGTGGTACTTCAGATGATATGACATATAGTTAAAGAGGAGATGCATTCATAGGCGGAACCATGAATTTGTTTTATTGGGATCATTGAAACCTAAACAACATTGTTTGATCCAGAAATTTATTTAAGTGGGACCATCGAGACCTAAAACTACATTTTTAACAACAAAACTACTTCATTTTCATACTAACAAAACTTCTCGGATCTCGATGGGGTCACGTGACCCCACCCCATTGTTGAATAGATGTCCTAAACCCAATCAGGTCGGATCGGGTCCGACTAGGTCGGGTCGTTTACAGTCTATTTAGTTCATGTAATAAGTTTATTATGATTAATAAAAGCACTTTTGTTATTATATATTTTATCTTTATGAACCAATTTTGTTATTGTATATATAATAACGTCCTTAGTATTAAACTGTGATAGAGAAACCATGATAGTGATTATGGTTGACGAGATCTCTAATCGCTTTAATAAGTTTGATACTTAAATTTCTCTAGTCGTACATACTGTCAAATAGGACATTGATAGTACGAATAGACTAGAACGTATTGTATGACTTCTATGTTATTGAAGATAGGGATAAATCTTGTCTATCTAAATGTAGAGACACTTGGACTGTACGTGGACGTGTATTGGAGAATGTGTACGTTAGACTGGTCCACTTACATTAAGTGTCGCAGTATGTGGCAATTGTGTAACTATCTTGAGACCGGAGTCTTCATGGCATATCGGTGTGGATTGCCATGCTTTGACACTATTGAGGTTTCCTCTAACCATGCGGTGATCATGCGGTAGTGCTCGGGATATGATATTGAAGAATGTGTATGATACATATTTTTTCGTCCGGAAATCGCGTATCCTATTAGTAGGAGTGTATATCCGAAATGGCCTTCTTATAAGGAATGTCTAACTCTCGTGAATCTTTACAAAATAGGAGTAAATGAGTTATTCCAAGAGAGCATGATATCCAGATTATAAGATACGATCGTTGATGTACTGACACTCGAGATACGATTGTATGGATATTGTAACAGCGATAGGATTCTATTTACGCGGTAACTGTTTCACATTAAAAGGTAGCAGTCTTTGGTTTTGACTATTCCGATGATTGGGGGTCACGGTGTGTTGCTAAACGCTATCCCGTGATCGTTAGGTATGAATGGCATTTTCGTAATTTGCACTTTGTGTCTACGGCCAACATATTCGGAAGCATATTGGTTCACACACATACGAACATCTAGCGGATTAAAATGCGGTTATAGTGATGTACCAAATAAAGAAAGTATGTCTCGACTATGAAGTGTTATAGTTATTAAATTAATATGATGGTATTTATTTATTATTAATAAATTAAATACAATATATTAATTATATTGATTAATTAAAGAATATTCCGGAAGTCATTTAATGGCTATATGTGACGCCACTTTCTAGTGTATAAGATACACTTGGATTGTGCAATTTAATTAATAGTATTATTATATATTAGATATTAATTGATTTATGAAAAATAGAATTATGGTAATAAGATAAAGATAGTCAATATTAGATATTGACTATATCTTGGATTTATTTAATATAAGATATTAAATTAAATGAGATAAATCTAGAATATTTATTTTCCTTATCTTACTAGTAAAAGATTTTCTTTTTCATCAATCTACACAAAAGCTTTTTCCAATCAGGTTGGGACACAGTGGGGCGCAAGTCACCCCTATATAAGCAAGGGGTTGGCTAGTTCTTTTGTACATCACAATTAGAATAGTTCTAATAAACTGAGTGCTTCTTAGAGAGATTTTGAGAGAGAGAAAATGCCGGTCTAGCAGCAACTGGATTTTCTAGTAGCTATCTTAGGAGGATTCGGAGAGTTGCTCGTGTGGATATCAATAGAGGCCGGACACGTGGACGGCTTTGCACACCGACTACTCTCATTTGACGGTCCAAGTGTCGATCTTATAGATCATTTGAGGTAATCACCGTCAACCACTTAACATGTTTATTGTTTTAAATGGAATTGATCTTGCGATCGGAAATCAATTTTAAATTCCACTGCGTCAACTAGTTGATTTCCTAATAGTGGTATCAGAACGAACTTCGAACTTAAGCAATAAGCACTAATTAATTTGCGTAGTAATTAATTGTGATAGATGCATGATCTAGAGATTATGAAATGAAAACAATATATATATATATATATATATATATATATATATATATATATATATATATATATAGGAGCTCGGCCGTTGCGGCGTCTCCCCATCGTATTACGGCCGTCGGCGGCATACACAGGGTGCTAACGGCGGTTGGTGGCGTATGGTGGATCTCGAATTTTGTTTTGTTGTTTTGTGATTACTTTATAGTATATTGATATATATTTGTTTAGTTGATGTAATGTGGCTAACTAATGGTTCAAATAGTTTGGACCATTGGGATGCCACATGACATTATCTGGTAATATGATTTGCCTTTAAATCATCTTGGACTTTTCGAATTTTGTTTGGAATAGACCTAGGCCCTTTTCAAAATATTTAATTTTGGAAAGGGCCTAGGACGATGCCTTTTGGTTTTGGAAACCAAATGCATCATTTTCATTAGGAATCAAAAGGAAAGAAACAAAAGAGACATAATTTATTTCGACTAAAGTCATTTAATTAATTAATTGCATTGATTTACAATTAATCATTAATTTTATTTCGACTAAAGTCATTTAATTAATTAAATGTTGATTGATTAATTGATTTGATAAAATAAGACGCAAGTTGGAAGAATTAAAATTTAATCTTTTTCATAAGATTTATTATTGTATGATTTAGATGTTGTAGATATAATGTGATTATATTGGCCCCTATTGATCTTGGACTCGACCAATATGATAGATGTGAATGATTTTTTTCTGTTGCTTTTTCAATTTGTCCTAGGCCGTTATGAAGAACGTGATCTAGTTTATTTTCTGCATTTATCTCATTCCCGTTAGCTCCCCCCTCCCCCCCTCCCCCGGTGTGCAGCGGGTGTATAAATTTATTAGATAGATTTTATGTAATAATAATGGAGCAGAAGATGGAGACCAAAGAAAGAAGAATAAAAGATCCCCTTACAGAATGACGCATTAAAGATCCTATTGACGGTTGCAGCTATCTTTAGATTGTGGCCACGGTTTCGTTAGTTTGTATTCGAAACCGCACCTAGGAAAAGTCTATGATCATACCGGTTATTTTGTGTGTGGAATGGGGTATGTTTTACTATATTTTGATAACGTAGAAATATGCACGTTTAGATGAGACCGTAATTAATTGGAATTAATTAAGTGAATTAATTTAAAATTATTCCCACGACAAAAACTCGAGTTATATTTGTCTCCCAATATTATAATGACGGTGAAGAGCCCTTGTTCGGATCCAACTGATCGGCCCACATCAGGAGTTGACCTACCTCGGGTATATCGTTATTATCGAGATATGTGATGTCATGAATATTTGGATTGCAACTCGACTAAGAATCTTGCGGTGATTGGCCCATGTCAGGACCGTCTGATTTTAGAGACAAAGGGTAGACTATCACATGAAGATGTGAATTATCAAAGAGTTGACTAGTCAACTAATGGAAGCCTCTTGAGATGCGACCGGTAAGTGTACCCACCTTTCAAAATTGACCCGGTCGATCGGCCCACGTCGGGGATCGAGTCAACTAGATTAGGTTTCACCCACTAAAGAATTAATTAAAAAATTTGAAAACCATTTGGGAGTAGTTGGCTAGTGGGAGAAAAACCTAATTAAAATTTTAAGTGCAATTTTATGGTTTTGTATGCATGAATTTTTACTTATATTATCTTTACTTTATTTGTTGTAGAAATGTCGAACAAATTGAACATTTGTTTTATCATTGATAACAAGCTTGACGAAACA
Source organism: Gentiana macrophylla (assembly GCA_026214975.1). NCBI lineage: Eukaryota > Viridiplantae > Streptophyta > Magnoliopsida > Gentianales > Gentianaceae > Gentiana > Gentiana macrophylla. Next base: position 109,648,256 of record CM047810.1, read on the forward strand.
AACTTTCTCGACTGGGAAAGGAATCTCAAAATCGTTTTGAGACATGAAAACATTAGCTATGTATGGATAAACCCTTAACTAAGGACCCACGAAGATGCTACGAATGAGGAGTCGGTTAAGAAGCACGCGAAACTTTGTTACGGCGAGTGTGGAGGCTACTTGCATCATGCTTGCTTCTATGACACCGAACTTCGTGAAACAACATGAGACCATGGATGCTTACACCATCATGAGCCACCTGAAGGAACTCTATGCTTCCCAGACTCGCACTGAGAGGTACGAGGTCTCGAAGGTGCTTTTGGGTTGCAAGATAGCTCTAGGTTCCCCGGTGGTCGCACGTGTTAAAGATGATCGGTTATATTGAGAGGCTTGAGAAGCTAGGCCATAAGATGGGGCGTGAGTTAAGTGTTGACTTAATTCTACAATCTCTACCGGACTCTTACTCACAGTTTGTGATGAACTATCATATGAATAAGATTGATTCCTCCCTCGCGGAGTTATTGAACATGCTTAAAACTGCCGAGGGCACTGTTGGCAAGGGTAAGCAAGTGTTGCTCGTGACTTCTTCCAAGGGCAATAAAAAGGCCAAAAATAAAACCAAGAAGGTGAAGGAGGCTTCCAAGACGAAGCCTAAGATAGCTAAAGACAAATACAAGGATGCTTGCTTCCATTGTGGCCAGCCCGGCCATTGAAGGAGAAACTGCAAGGCCTTCTTGAATGCCAAGAAGAACAAGCACAATGATGCTTCGAATTCAGGTATGTTTAGGATTGAGATCAATATTGCTTCTTCTAAGTCTAAAACTTTGGGTATTAGATCTTTGGTTGTGGTTCTCAAATTTGTACGGATATGCTGGCACTAAGAAGGACTAGAGATCTGAGAAAAGGAGAAGTGGACGTGTGCGTTGGGAATAGAGCAAGTGTTGCTGCCCTAGCCGTAGGAGTTTATTTTCTTTCATTCCTAGTGGGTTAGTACTAGAATTGAATAACTGTTATTTTGCTCCTGCTCTTACGAAGAGCATTGTTTCTATTTCTGCATTGAATGTGGAAGGATTTTCTCGTTTAAGAATAAATGTTGTTCTTTTTCATGTGATGGAATATTTTACGGTACTGGCAAACTGTTAGGAAATCAATCGAGTAGCGCATCAGAATTTAAAATTGATTTCCCGATCCAGGATCGTCTACATTTAAAAAATAAACATATAAGAGAGGGGACTGTACTATTAACTTGGTTGATCTAAAAGATCGACGCTTTGACCGTCCGGTAGGAGTAGATGTGCGCGAGCAGTCCAAGTGTCCGGCCTCTACCAGTAATCCACACGAGCACCTCGCCGGAATCCCGCCAAGGATTGCTACTAGAAAAACCCAACTGCTAGGTCGGCATTTTCTCTCTCTACTAACTCTCTCTAGAAGCTCTCTTACTTTTCACAAGAACAATTAGCTCTTGGAATTATGGTGTACAAAAGAGCTAGCCTACCCTTCCTTTATATAGAGTAAGTGGCGCCCCAAGCCTCTCAAAAATCCTTGGGGAACAAGTCTTGAGTAGAGTAAGGAGAAAGAAAATATTTTCCTAATAAAATAAGAAAAATATATTTGATTGATTTATCTCATTAATATTCAATATCTTATATTAAATATTTCCAATATTTTGACAATATCTTATATTGACTATATTTATCTTATTACTATAAATCTATTTTTCCAAAATCAATTAATATCCAATATTAATATTATGGTAATCTTATTAATTAAATTGCACAATCCAAGTGTATCTTATACACTAATGAATGGCGCCACCTTTAGTCATAAATTGGCTTCCGGAATATTCTTTAATTAATATAATACTATGATTAATTAATTAGCAAAATACATGTATATCATATATGCTCGGAGTAGTAGCACCGATCGAGACACTCGATCTTAGCATAGCGGAAGCTTATGCGATTTACGATATGAAACATAACTAATTAATCCTACGAGAAGGTTAGTAGATTTACCTCAACGGAAAGAGATGAGAAATTCAACAAAAGGGAGAAGCCACAATCTTCCGGATTGTATCTCCTAGCGACGACTGGTGGACGTCGATCCTCGCCGTAGAACCTCCTCGAATATGCACAAGAAAAACCCTAGGTTTTTCTTCTCTTAATGACTAGAACAAGAAAATAATTTTTCTCTTCTTTTATTTAGATGATGGCGCAATTTGTTGTATGTTTTTGTGCTAGGAGGAACTCTCTTTATATAGGAAAATAACTAGTAAAAAGAGTTATCCTTTTCACACCACAATTACCTAATCCCATAACGAAAAGATATTTTTGCCACAAAAATAAGAGATAATTCCGAAAAAACCAATCTCTTAATTTTTCCATTAATTTTCCAACAAATAGATAATTAATTAATTACATATGTGACATAATCTAGAAAAATTTCTTTTTTCTAATTTATCACATAAACTGGCGCCAATATAGTCATTAAATTTAATAGAAAATGTTCTTTTCTATTTTACATATTATTTACCATAAAAAATAATATTGCATATTCATTAAATAGACAAACTATTTAATTTATTCTCGAGGTTCCATAAAACGAGAAAACACTCACGTGTTAGGAGCCAACCCGGGGACCATGGACCTATAACCAGCAGCTGCAATAAATTAAATAAAATATACATCGAACATAATATTTCAATTCAACTTATTAATTCCGGAATTACGCCACCGTAAATCTGAAACTGAACTCTATCGATTATAGATATAACTTATTCTCAAAGCGTCGAAAGTCGAAAGTCGATAAGTGTCCATTGATATAATCATTTCATATAAACTAACCCTCCATAGACTATCCATATGAAGTAGGATTATTTCGTAAACCTTCTTCACTACATCTTATCCTTATTTACCATTAACCCATTTAGTGATCAATTAGTTCATGTATCTGAACTCCGGGATCGATCAGTTTCTAGGATTAACAAATAAAAGGGATTGTCTTTCTACTTCCACAGGAAGGAATGGATTCCATATCTATGAGACACACACTTCTCACTCATTCCGAATAGTGTCAACGTGAAAGTGAATTGGACCGCGCCTCTTAGCGATCCTTAATGAACACATTAAACCTATCTGAAACAAGTAGTAGAGTCGTAATCACTTCAGGATTAAGGTTAATCCATATATGATCATCTTGTGATTTAATAAGATTTCTCAATCACGAATTATATGAGAAACTCAGATTAAATCGGTCGATCCTATATGACTACATCATATATAAATGCCCCACTTAGACAACCAATGTCGTCGCCGGTGCAGATAAGACGGTCACACCATAAAGTGTTCTGGGCGCATTAATGGTGGTTTAATCAATAGACCCCATACTTTGATTAAGTTCACCACGGACTAATTGTTCAAGTGTATCACCATAAACTTAATCCTCATGTGTGACACACACAAAGTTATATGGCTACATATGATACGACTTAGGGTTTTCAGTAGTGTATTACTTACAAACCCGAAGCAAGTAATAAGATGAGAATAAATTTGTCATTTATTAATTCTAAAAATAATTACATAAATTGTCTTTCGGGCGTTACTTCCAACAATCTCCCACTTGCCCGTAAGGACAAGCAACAAATGTCTTTCGGGCACACTATATTTAACAATCTCCCACTTGCCCGTAAAGACAAGCAATGATTGTTTTTAGAGCATCACACCCTTATTCTTTCTATCCACAACATTCTCCCACTTGCTCTAAAGCAGATGAGACATATCTCTCAATTTCATACCCGTCAAGCGCTTATCAGTGACACTAGATTCCACACGGCTTGGTAAACTGATCAGCTAGGTTGTCAGCTCGAGGTGATATTTAGGACCGAAACGTCGCCTGTTTGCTCGATCTGTCTGACCAGGTGGTACTTTCTCTCAATATGCTTTTGACCTCTTGTGATTGCGAAGATCATTTGCATGAGCTATCTCTCAACTGTTTTCATAATAAAATGATATCGGCTCATCGAGACCTGGAATCACTTCCCGATCCAATAAAGAACTTCTCAAGACACACTACCTTTTTAGCTGATCCGAAAGCTGCTATGTATTCAACTAACAGAGTCAAACTGGAAGTGCTGGATTGCTCCAGACTATAGCTCTGATACCACATGCTGGGAGTAGTAGCACCGGTCAAGACACTCGATCTTAGCACAACGGAAGCTTATGCGATTTATGATATGAAACATAACTAATTAATCCTACGAGAAGGTTAGTAGATTTACCTCAATGGAAAGAGATGAGAAATTCGACAAAAAGGGGAAGCCACAATCTTCCTGATTGTATCTCTTAACGGCAACTGGTGGACGTCGATCCTCGCCATAGAACCTCCTCGAATATGCACAAGAAAAACCCTAGGTTTTTCTTCTCTTAATGACTAGAACAAGAAAATAAATTTTCTCTTCTTTTATTTAGATGATGGCGCAATTTGTTGTGTGTTTGCTTGTCTTTACGGGAAAGTGGGAGATTGTTAGATATAGTGTGCCCGAAAGACAATTGTTGCTTGTCCTTACGGGCAAGTGAGAGATTGTTGGAAGTAACGCCCGAAAGACAATTTATGTAATTGTTTTTAGAATTAATAAATGACAGATTTATTCTCATGTTATTACTTTCTTCGTGCTTGTAAGTAATACACTACTGAAAACCCTAAGTCGTATCATATGTAGCCATATAACTTTGTGTGTGTCACACATGAGGATTAAGTTATGGTGATACACTTGACCTATTAGTCCGTGGAGAACTTAATCAAAGTATGGGGTCTATTGATTAAACCACCATTAATGCGCCCAGAACACTTTATGGTGTGACCGTCTTATCCGGACCGTCGGCATTGGTTGTCTAAGTAGGGCATTTATATATGATGTAGTCATATAGGACTGGACCGATTTAATATGAGTTTCTCATATAATTCCATGATTGAGAAATCTTATTAAATCACAAGATGATCATAGATGGATTAACCTTAATCCTGAAGTGATTACAGACTCCTACTTGTTTCAGGATAGGGTTTGATGCGTTCGTTAAGGATCGCTAAGAGGCGCGGTCCGAATCACTTTCACGTTGGCACTATTCTGGAATGAGTGAGAAGTGTGTGCCTCACAGATATGGAATCCATTCCTTCCTGCATGAAGTAGAAAGACAATCCCCTTATTTGTTAATCCTAGAAACTGATCGATCCCGGGAGTTCGTATTGGTTATGAACTAATTGATCACTAGTGGGTTAATGGTAAATAAGGATAAGATGTAGTGAAGAAGGTTTACAGAAATAATCCTACTTCAGTACGGATAGTCTATGGAGGGTTAGTTTATATGAAATGATTATATCAATGGACACTTATCGACTCGACTCGACGTTTTGAGAATAAGTTATATCTATAATCAATAGAGTTTAGTTTCGGATTTATGGTGGCGTAATTCCGGAATTAATAAGTTGAGTAGAATATTATGTTCGATGAATATTTTATTTAATTTATTGTAGCTACTGGTTATAGGTCCATGGTCCCCGGGTTGGCTCCTAACACGAGAGTGTTTTCTCGTTTTATGGAACCTCAAGAATAAATTAAATAGTTGGTCTATTTAATGAATATGCAATATTATTTTTTATGGTAAATTATATGTAAAATAGAAAAGACATTTTCTATTAAATTTAATGACTATATTGGCACCAGTTTATGTGATAAATTAGAAAAAGAAATTTTTCTAGATTATGTCACATGTGTAATTAATTAATTATCTATTTGTTGGATAATTAATGGGAAAATTAAGCGATTGATTTTTTGGGAATTATCTTTTATTTTGGTGGCAAAAATATATTTTCCTTATGGCCTCCGCCACCTTAGCAAGAGCTTTATCCCTCTCCGACTCAGTGGACTTCAGAAAATCAGCAGATGATTGGGCCTTCTTGGAGAGGGTCTGATTTTCGGTATGAAGCCGACCTACATCGGCTACAAGCTCTTTTTCCCACTGATAGGCCTCGACCCGGAACGCTTTTTCTCTCCGCTCTGCTGCATTGGACCGGTCCGTTTCGACAGCCAACTTCGCTCGCATCTCAGCGAGTTGGCTCGCCATCTATTTGCCTCTTCATTGCAAGCCCACTCGACTTGCTTAAGCTTTGTGGCGACCTGAAAAGAAAAGTGTTCAGAACCAGGAAACTTTAACAAAATAAAAAGCTCAAAAACGGAAAAGGCATATTACCGCACTGGCCATAGTTCTGTAACGGCCGAGCGCCTCAAGTAAGAGCTGATGGCTGGAGAAAGGTTCCATAGAAGCTGTTGTCGCCACCACGTCGGCTTGCGCTATCCGATTAACGATACCATTACCGACCATTAATTGGGGGGCATCGGGCAGTCTAAACTTCAGGTTTTGTAGAGGAACCACATCAGAAATGGAAGCAGACAACTCCACGGCCGTTTTTAAGGAAAGGGGTTGTCTTAGGAAATCACGGTCCAACCACAAGGCCGGTTTCCCCTTAAACCCCGCTGGGATTTTCTTCTTGCCGGAATCCTTTTGCCCCGGTTCGACGTTGACAGGCTCGCTATCGGCGGCGACCCTTCTCGACGGACTCTCGGTCAGATCAATGGCGGCGCTAGCCGGCTCGACTTCCTACAGAACCCGAGCATCCTCTGCAGCCGAAGAAGACTCGACAACGACGTTGCTGGAGCTCTGGCCGCCCTCAATTCTAGACTTCTTGAGGGACGAATCGGCACACACATCAACCAAGTCTTCACCCTTATCTATCAGGCCGGAATCCTTTCTTTCGGCAGGCCTTTTTCTCTTCGCTTTGTTGGCCGCGACAGGTTTATCTACCTTCGAAGCTACGACAGGCCTAGCCGCCTCGCGGCGATCGCACCACCCCGGCGGCCGTAATATTGAGCGAGGGCGTGTAGAAGAGGCACCGGCGCCGGAACATCCTCCATGCTCACCGAGGGAGGATCCATGGGTTTCTTTGGCCTCCAACAAGGCTTGCCGAGCTTTCCTCTCATCCCTCAGACGGGCCATCACAGTATTCCGGTCCACGTTGGCCAACACCATTGTACCTATAAGACAAATGGTTAGAATTCCAGAGGAAACAAAAAATACAATTGAAGATAGTTGAAGAAAAGGAAAAACAAAGTTAAAAGAACAAATTATTGGCGGTCGTGATCCTCAACCCCTTTTCATATCGAGGCGAGTAGGAAACACTTTCCCATATGACACTCGAAGATACCAATCTTCAAACACACCAGGTTGGATGCCTTCACCACAAAGCTGAACGGTGATCGGCCCAGGAATACCGGCCACGCAACAGAAGGGGGCCATAAGATCAATCAAGCTCCTCCAGCTAAAAGTCCTCTTCTGCGTTTCCTTCTCTTTATCCCAACCAAGAAGCTCATAAAGCTTACCGAGAAGCTTCTGCTCGATGCGATCAAGAGTTTTGGGCACAATAACCTTGTTCTGCCTCTTCTCTAGACGCACGTCGAATTTTGGAAACGGCCACCCGGATTTCGACTCGACCATCATGGCCCTTGTGTTCCAACTACGAACCTTATTCGAAGTCTAGTAAAATAAATGACATTTCTTTGCTCTGGTCGCCAGAAAATTGCTCGAGTCGGCTTTGTTTGTGGCCGCTTTGCTGAAGATATAAAATTGCAAAAACACTTTGAGGGAAGGCTCGTAGCCCAAGATCCGGCAAAGCACGACGAATGCCATCACGACCCGGACCGCGCCATGAGTAAATCACAGGGAAGGGCCGCTAGACTCCACATGACCTCGACGAAGAAAGGCTTAAAAGGCGGCTTAAGGCCCACAATAAAATGGTCGTAGTGTTAGGAAATCACTAGTTTAACGCAGTGGAATTTAAAATTTGATTTCATTTTTCTAGATCGTTCTTCGTTTAATGCAATAAACGCGTTAAGTAGTTTGACGGTTATACCTTGATGATCTATAAGATCGTCGCTTTGACCGTCAATGGAGAGTACGTAGTACAGTGCGCAAGCCGTCCACGCGTCCGGCCCCTATCGCTAATCCACACGAACTCCTCACCGGAATCCTCCTTGGATTGCTATTGGAAAACTCCGGTTGCTAGACCGGCCTTTTTCCTCCCTCACAAACTCACTATAGGTTGCTCTCTATTTCACACAAGAACTATGAACTCTTGCGATTGTGTTGTACAAAAGAGCTTGACACCCACCTCTTATTTATAGTGTAGGTGGCGCCCCATATAGTGTGGAGGAGAAGAAAACATTTTCCCAATAAAATAAGGAAAATCTTCTAGATTGATTTATCTATTTTATTATAATTAATTTTGCCAATATCTTATATTGAATATAATTATCTTATTACCATAAATCTATTTTTCCAAAATCAATTAATATCTTATTTTAATATTATGGGAATCTTATTAATTAAAGTGCACAATCCAAGTGTATCTTATACACTTAAAAGTGGTGCCCCATTAGTCAACTAATTGACTTCCGGAATATTCTTTAATTAATATAATTTGTATACAATTAATATCGTGTATTTGTATTTATTCATAATAAATAAATACCACCATATTAATTTACCACTATAACCTTTATAGTCTAGAGATAAACTTTCCTTATTTGGTTATCAACTATAACCACATTTTAATCCGACTCGATGTTCATATGTGTGTGACCCGATAGGCTTCCGAATATGTTGGCCGTAGACACAAAGTGAAAATTACTAAAATGCCCTTCATGCCTAACGATCACGGAATAGCGTCTAGCAACACACCGTGACCCCCAATCACCAGAAGAGTCAAAAGCAATTACTACTACCTTTCATGTGAAGCCGTTACCATGTAACTTACAATCCTATTGCTGTAATAATATCCATACGATCGTATCTCGAGTGTCAATACATTAAAGATCGTATCTTATAATCTGGCTATCAAGCTCTCTCGGGATTACACATTTACACCCACTTTGCAAAGATTCTCGAGAGCTAGACATTCCTTATAAGAAGGCCATTTCGGATATTCAATCCCAATCATAGGATACGCGATTCCCGGACGACCAATCATGTATACTCCGCATGCTTTAGTATCATACCCAATCACTACCGCATGATCGCCCCATGGCTAGGGGAAATCTCAATAGTGTCAAAGCATGACAATCCACACCGTGATGCCATGAAGACTCCGCTCAAAAGGATAATTACACAATCGCCACATAGTGTGACACTTAATGTAAGTGGGTCAGTCTAACGTACGCATTTTCTAATACATGTCCATGTGCAGTCCAAGTGTCTCTACACTTCGATAGACGAGATCTATCCCTACCTTCTAAAAGATAGAAGACATCCAATACGTGCTAGTCTGATTATACTATCAATGTCCCATTTGAAAATACATAGGACTTGAGACATTTAAGTACCAAACTTATTATAGTGATTAGAGATCTCATCAACCATAATCACTATCATGGTTTCCCTATCACAGATTGATACTAGGGACGTTACTATATATATACAACAAACAACATGAAGATAAACAATATATAATAACATAAGTGCTTTTATTAATCATAATAAAGTTATTACATGAACTAAATAGACTGTAAATGACCCGACCCGGTCAGATCCGGTCCAACCCAATTGGGTTTAGGACACATTTCCAACAATCTCCCACTTGGCCTAAAGCCAATCTCCCATATGCCTAAGCCCGTGCCAGTGAACATGTTTCTCATGCTTTGCTTGAGACAATGCCTTGGTTAACGGATCAGCTGTGTTATCATCCGTGTGGACTTTCTCTATCTTTACATCTTCTCTATCTACTAACTCTCTAATCAAGTGATAGCGCCGTAGCACATGTTTGGACTTCGATGAGACCTTGGTTCCTTTGATCGAGATATCGCTCCATTATTATCACATGATGAGGCCTTTGGACCTTCAATGGAGGAACCACACCAAGTTCGATGAATGAACTTCTTCATCCAAATCGCTTCATTTGCCGCCGAGGTGCTATGTATTCGGCTTCCGTTGTAGAGTCTGCATTAGTCTCCTGCTTGGAACTCTTCCAGCTTACTGCTCCTCCGTTAAGCGTGAAAACAAATCTAGACTGTGACTTAAAGTCATCCTTTTCAGTTTGGAAACTGGCATCTGTATAACCTCGTAAAACTAAATCATCGTTCCCGAAAACCAAAAACATATCCCTGGTACGTCTCATGTACTTGAGGATATTCTTGACAGCAATCCAGAGACCATCACCTGGATTGGACTGGTACCTACTAGTCATACTAAGAGGGTACGAGACATCTGGTCTAGTGCACAACATGGCATACATGATAGACCCGATTGCCAAAGCATAAGGGATCTTACTCATTTGTGCCCTTTCCTCCTCTGTCTTAGGACTCATTCCTTTCGACAGGTAGACCCCATGTGACATGGGCAGCAATCCTTTCTTGGGATCGCTCCATCTTGAATCTCTTGACATCTTGTCTATATAGGTGGATTCATGCATGGACCAAGCAACCTTTTAGATCTATCTCTATAGATCTTTATTCCTAGAATATAGGCTGCATCACCCAAGTCCTTCATTGAGAAGTTCTTGGATAACCAAGCTTTGACCGATTGTAACATAGGTACATCATTCCCTATGAGTAGTATGTCGTCTACATAAAGCACTAAGAACACGATGGCACTCCCACTAACCTTCTTGTAAACACAGGGCTCATCTTCGTTCTTGATGAAATCAAACTGTTCGATTATCTCATCAAAGCAAAGATTCCAACTCCGAGAAGCTTGCTTTAATCCATAAATGGATCTTTGCAGTTTACACACCATCCTGGCATCATTGGTTGTGAAACCCTCAGGCTGTGTCATATAAACCTCCTCAGACAGGTTCCCGTTAAGGAAAGCTATTTTCACATCCATCTACCAGATTTCATAATCATGGCATGCTGCAATAGCGAGCAAAATTCTAAAGGATTTTAACATGGCAACAGGCGAAATGGTTTCGTCATAGTCAACTCCCTGTCTTTGCTTATATCCCTTTGCCACCAATCTAGCCTTATAGGTGGTCACGTTACCGTCCATGTCGGTGTTTCTCTTAAAGACCCATTTACACCCTATATGAACTATTCCCTCAGGTGGATCAACTAAGTTCCAAACTTGGTTGTCTTTCATGGATTCCATTTTAGAATTCATGGCTTCCAGCCATTTCTCTTTGTCATGCCTTAATAGCACTTCCTCATAAGTTCTAGGGTCCTCATCTTCCATGATATACACGCCTGATGTACCTTTGAGTTCACGGCGCGCCACAGTGGATCTTTGAGGTGCTAGTATGTCTACTGGTAGAGGCTGGCATCACATCTGTATGTGGCAGGTCCTCTACTTCCATCAACTGACTGTTATCCGTAAGTGGTTCTCAAATTTCTTCAAGATCAATTTTACTCCCACTGACCCTATCCAGAATAAACTCTTTCTCCAGAAAGTGGCCCGTCCTGACAACAAACACCTTTTGTTCCTCAGGATGATAAAACTGGTACCCTTTGGTTTCCCTAGGATATCCCACAAATAGACATTTGTCAAACCTAGCTCTAATTTGTCAGGCATCATCCGCTTCATGTAAGTCGGACAACCCCAAGGTTTTAGATGACCTAGGCTCGGTTTTCTCTTAGTCCACACCTCGTATGGAGTAGAGTCAACCGTCTTTGATGGAACTCGGTTCAGTGTATAGGATGCGGTTTCTAGAGCATAACCCCAAAATGATTTTGGGAGAACTGCGTAGCTCATCATGGATCGCACTATGCCTAACAAGGTACGGTTACTCCTCTCAGACACGCCATTCATCTGTGGCGTCCCTGGAGGGGTCCATTCAGGTATAATCCCATTCTCTTTCAAATAATCTTGAAACTCCCCATCTAGGTATTCTCCACCTTGATCGGATCGAAGTGTTTTGATTTCTTTACCTAGTTGTTTCTCCACTTCACTTCTGAATTCCTTGAACTTTTTGAAGGCTTCGGACTTATACTTCATTAAGTATATATAACCATAGCGAGAATGATCATCAGTGAAAGTGATAAAATAAGAGTATCCTCCTTTGGCTTGAATTGACATTGGGCCACATACATCAGTATGTATGAGCTCAAGTAATTCATTGGATCTTATCCCTTTGCCACTAAAAGGTGACTTTGTCATCTTGCCATGTAAACAAGCTTCGCATGTATCAAACGATTCGTAATCAAATTGATCCAACATTCCATCTTTATGGAGTTGGGAAATGCGATTCTTATTTATATGGCCAAGTCTAAAATGCCATAAGTAGGATTCATTCAAGTCATTTATCTTGGCTTTCTTGTTATTTATATTAAGTACGTCAACATTCATATCTAATATGTAGAGACCGTTGCTAAGTATGCCAGTACCATAAAAAATTCCATCACGTGAAAAAGAACAACATTTATTCTCAAACGTAAATGAAAAACCATCAACATCTAATGCAGAAATGGAAATAATGCTCTTCGTAAGAGCAGGAACAAAATAACAGTTATTAAGTTGAAGTACTAGCCCACTGGGCAATGAAAGAAAATAAACTCCTACGGCTAGTGCAGCAACATTTGCTCCATTCCCAACGCGTAGGTCCACCTCTCCTTTTCTTAGCTCTCTAGTTCTTCTTAGTGCCTGCATATTCATACAAATATGAGAACCACAACCAGTATCTAATACCCAGTGGTTAGACTTAGAAGAAGTAATGTTGATCTCAATCATAAATATTCCTGAAGTCGAAGCATCAGAATGCTTCTTCTTGGTACTCAAGAAGCCTTTGCAGTTTCTCCTCCAATGTCCGGTCTCACCGCAATGGAAGCAATCATCCTTGGATTTGTCTTTTGCTATCTTAGGCGTTGGCTTAGGTGCAACCTTCGCCTTCTTGGACTTCTTTTGGGTTTTTGCCTTGCCCTTGCTTGAAGTGACCAGCAACACTTGCTTTCCCTTCCTCACAGTGCCCTCAGCAGTTTTCAACATGTTCAATAACTCTGCAAAGGAGCAATCTATCTTGTTCATGTGATAATTCATCAAGAACTGCGAGAATGAATCAGGTAGAGATTGCAGAATCAAGTCAATACTCAATTCTCGTTCCAACTTGTGGCCCAGCTTCTCAAGCCTCTCTATGTACCCGATCATTTTAAGCACGTGTGACCCCACAGCAGTCCCGGATGCCATCTTACAACCAAACAGGGCCTTCGAGACCTCGTACCTCTTAGTGCGAGACTGAGAAGCATAAAGTTACTTCAGGTGGACCATGATTGAGTAGGCGTCTATAGACTCATGCTGTTTCTGCAGTTCAGGTATCATAGAAGCAAGCATGATACATATAGCATTAGTACTGTCAGGACAATGCTTGTTATACTTCTCGACAGCATCTGCAGCCGAACCCTCAGCGGGCTTTTCCGGTAAGGCCTCGTCCAAGACATAGCCAATCTTCTCATGCCTCAAAACGATTTTGCGGTTTCTTTCCCAATCGAGAAAATTAGTTTCGTCAAGCTTGTTTTCGATGATAAAACGAAGGTTCAATTTGTTTGACATTTTTCTACAACAATAAATGAAGATAGAATAAGTAAAAGCTCATGTATAAAAAACCTAAATTTGCACTAAAAAATTTTATAAGGTTTTACTCCCACTAGCCAATTCCCAATTGGTTTCAAGAAAATAATTTTTCTTTAGTGGGCAAGATCCCATCGAACTACCCCGACCCCCAACTTTGGCTGATGGGCCGAAAATAATTAAACAGATGGACTCTTGTTGTTTGACCAGTCGATCATATCTTATATGACTCTTGTTGTTTGACCAGTCAACTCTTTGACAATTTTTCATCTTATGAGAATTGTCAAACCCTTGCCTCTAAAATCCAAACGACCCCACTTTGGCTGGTGGCCGAGAGAATTCTTAGTCGAGTCATAACCCCAATATTCGTGAGATCTCTTTCGATCATATCTCGATAACGACGATGTACCCGAGGTAGGTCAATCCCCGCTTTGGCTGGTGAGTTGGGTCCGAACAAGGGCTCTTCACCGTCGTTATAATATGGGGAGGCAATTTCGACTTGATTTTTGACGTGGGAATAATTTTAAATTAATTCACTTAATTAATTTGGTTTAATTATGGTCTCATCTACTATGTGCACATTACTGCGATATCATATAAAATAAACATACACAACATTCCGCGCACAAAATAACCGGTATGATCATGGACTTTTCCTTGGTGTGGTTTCGAATACAAACTGACGAAACCGTGGGTCACAAACTAAGGGTGTCTGCAACCGCCAATAGGATCTTTATTGCTGTACGTCAATGGGTTCTTTATCTTTCTTTTGTCTTCGTCTTCTTGCTCCATTCTTGTTACATAATAATCTATCTAATAAATAATTACACCCGCCGCACACGGGGGGAGCTAACGGAATGGGATAAATGCAAAAAGTAAACTAGGTCACGCTTCTTCATAACGCCTCAGGACAATTTTCAAAAACCAACATAAAGAAAACATTTCCATCTATCCTATTGGTCGAGTCCATGATCAATCGGGGTCCATATAATCACATTATATCTACACATCTAATCCATATAATTTTATCTTATGAAAAAGATTAAATTCTAATTTTAACTACTTATGCGTCTTTATTTTATCACATCAAATAATTAATTAACATTTAATTAATTATATGACCTAATCGAAAAGAAAATTAACATTTAATTTTAAATCGATTTTAATTTCAATTTTATTAAATTTGAACTATTCAAAATAAAATTAAAATTATAAAGTCTCCAATTTGTTTCCTTTCCTTTTGGTCCTTAACCAAAATGGATGACTTTGGTTTCCTAAACCAAAAGGCACCTTCCAAACCAAATTTGGTTTGAGCCTGGCCTAGGCCTAGGCCTTTTGTAAATCAAATATTTGAAAAGGGCCTAGGCCTATTCCAAATGAAATATTTGGAAAGGCCAAATTATTTTGGTTTAGGCCTGGCCACTTTCTAAAATTAAAATTTTGGAAGTGGCATAAGCCTAGGCTTTTTACAAATCAAATATTTGAAAAGGGCCTAGGCCTATTCCGAATAAAAATTTGGAAAGGCCAATATGTCAGTATGGTTTCCTAATGGCCCAAACTATTTGAACCATTGGTTGGCCATATGACACAACTAAACAAACGAGATATCAATGCATAATAAATATCACAAAACGAAAAGGGTCGATCTCCCCGTTGGAAGAAGATAAACGACGACGGCGACGCTTTGAGCGCCGCCGCCGCGTAGCGAGAGGAAGGGGCGCCGCCGCGATCGGCGAGCCCCCAATCGTTCCTTTTTTTTGTTTTAACGTCTCGTGATTTAAATCTTGCATCTATCGATTAAATACTACGCAATTAAATTATGCTTATTGCTTAAGCTCAAAACCTGTCTCTGATACCACTGTTAGGAAATCACTAGTTTAACGCAACGGAATTTAAAATTTGATTTCCTTTTTCTAGATCGTTCTTCGTTTAATGCAATAAACATGTTAAGTAGTTTGACGGATATACCTTGATGATATATAAGATCGTCGCTTTGACTGTCAACGGAGAGTAGTACAGTGCGCAAGCCGTCCACGCGTCCGGCCTCTATCGCTAATCCACACAAACTCCTCGCTGGAATCCTCCTTGGATTGCTATTGGAAAACTCCGGTTGCTAGACCGGCCTTTTTCCCCCCTCACAAACTCACTATAGGTTGCTCTATATTTCACACAAGAACTAAGAGCTCTTGCAATTGTGTTGTACATAAGAGCTTGACAACCACCTCTTATTTATAGTGTAGGTGGCACCCCATATAGTGTGGAGGAGAAGAAAACCTTTTACCAATAAAATAAGGAAAATCTTCTAGATTGATTTATCTCTTTTATTATAATTAATTTTGCCAATATCTTATTTTGAATATAATTATCTTATTACCATAGATCTATTTTTCAAAATCAATTAATATCTTATATTAATATTATGGTAATCTTATTAATTAAAGTGCACAATCCAAGTGTATCTTATACACTTAAAAATGGTGCCCCATTAGTCAACTAATTGACTTCCGGAATATTCTTTAATTAATATAATTTGTATATAATTAATATCTTTTATTTTTATTTATTAATAATAAATAAATACCACCATATTAATTTACCACTATAACCTTTATAGTATAAAGATAAATTTTTCTTATTTGGTTATCAACTATAACCGCATTTTAATACGACTCGATGTTCTTATGTGTGTGACCCGATAGGCTTCCGAATATGTTGGCCGTATACACAAAGTGCAATTTAATAAAATACCCTTCATGCCTAACGATCACGGAATAGCGTCTAGCAACACACCGTGACCCCCAATCATCGGAAGAGTCAAAAGCAATGACTACTACCTTTTATGTGAAATAGTTACCGTGTAACTTACAATCCTATCGCTGTAGTAATATCCATACGATCGTATCTCGAGTGTCAATACATTAACGATCGTTGTTAACGGTGATTTCTACGGTTTATATGACTTTATTTCATAGCAATTTCCTTCGTGTTTTACTGATTTTATAGAAAATTAGGTGTTTAAGTGAAATATTGAAAGAATGCGTATGCAAATCATTAAAGTGCAAAATCGAGCTAATTACGTGGTTTTATTGGTGTTTTCTATCTATATGTATGATTTTACATTTTGCATGTTTTTGCCGTGTTGTAGGTACGCTTGCATGTTATGGAAGGAGTTAAAACGATGTTTAACTGAAGATTAAATGCATGGGACGGGCGTCTTGTCCAGCTCGGCACGACTCGAAGGAATTTACTTAAAGTGAACAGCGTCCACCCTACCGCAGGCGTGCGCCCGAGAAGATCGAAAGGATAGACTTGGAATTATCTTTATTTTTATTTATTAGGGTTTAGACTTGCTAATAATAAAACCCTAAGTCGGCAAAACAAGTTATAAAAGGAGAGGCATCCGCAGAAAACGAAGAACAATTCATCCTGGAGAAAAGCTGCAGCACAAAAACCGAGAAGAGGCACACTCGGTCGACCGAGTGCCCCTGCTCGGTCGACCGAGCCATATTATTTTTATTTTTATTTTATTATTTCGTTCGGTCTTAGGATGGTCAGAGGCTGAGGCCGATTTGAACGAGCTCTGTGAAACCGATCGTTGCAGCAACTTGATTTCTACTCTTTTGGATTGTTTTGTGAGTTTTATTAAAGTTGCATCTTTATTATGTTTAATTTGTTTTTATGCAATTGTATCGATGGATTGTTGCATGGTTGATGTTTAACGTTTGATGAAAATCGTTGTTAGACTTAGATCACCGTAGTAAAGATTAGATTTTTAACCTAAAAAATAACGAGAGTTGCTAGGTTAAATTTCTAGGTTGCTAGATTGAGAAATCTTACACCTTTGTTATGGAAGCGTTAATCTTTAAGATCGAGAGATGAAAGATTAATAGGCGAATTATCTACGAGAGTAGGAATTCATACCTTTGATAGGTGAACCACATCTTTATTAAATCTTCACTAAACGATCTAGAGTAGAAATTGAGAGTTGCGAGATAGGTGGATCATTGCTTGTTCCTCGTTAACTTAATTGAAAGAATCATTGTGCCTTGTCTTCGTTGCTAGCTTAGAATTTTATTTTCGTTTTAGTTTATAGAATATAATTAGTTATTTTAGGTTCGTAATCATATTTCACGGCTTTGGATTGACAACCCTCTCCATCCAAAGTTTATTGTATTCGTTTTAGTTTTGTTTTGTGTTTTTCGTGACAACCTTTAGAAAAATTAAGAACTAGACCAATCTCGATTCCCTATGATTCGACTCCGGTTGTAACTACTATACTACGATCCCTGCACTTGGGGTAAACCGGATTACTTTTATTACTTGTTTGTTTTGCTTAGATAAAATCCGAGACAAGTTTTTGGCGCCGTTGCCGGGGAATCGGTACGGTTGTCTAGTTTATTAATTTTTCTGATTTTCTGTTATATTTTCCGTTCGGCACCGTTTTCGAGGTCAAAATATGCTGTTTTCCCTTCCATTTTGGGCTCAGAAGATTTTAACACGTTTTTCTCCCTTTTATTGTTTTCTTGTTTTCTGTTTTAAATTTTTCGTAGGTAGGTTTCTGTTTCCGTTTCTTTTTCTGTTTCTTTATCTTTTCTATAAAATAAAAAAGAAATAAAAAAAAATGTCATCAATCGGGATTATGCAAGATCGTAGCGCCATCTCAAAGAAAAGCAGATGGCGACTCTTCAAATGTCGCTTAATCCTATGAATCAGACCCCGTCTTTTCCACAGAACTCACAAGTTCTGTTCTGTGGAAGATGTTGTCGACCTGGCCATGCTGTTGGCTAGTGTTAGTTTCTTTCCCCTACTGCGTATCAAGTTAACACTTGTCCATAATCGTGGAAATTTTAATCTAGTCACATGTCAAAATTGTGACAATGTGGGACACATCGCTCGTTTCATTCTATGAGTGGGCGTAACGCAAATAAATGCTTCGTGTGGCCGCAGGTATAAGAGATTTAATAATCGTTCTCGGCCAAAGAAGTTTTGAACTGTGGTTTCAATTCTCGAGAATCCAATTTCTATCAAAACCCGAACTTGATCGAACCAAAATATCAATTTTTCCAATCAATATCGGTGGTTCAATCGAGCAGTCCGATCCTATGTTTCAAAGTCAGTCTAGCCAATCTTTCCCACAGAACTTTCAAAACTCTCAAGGCCCCTCACACTCGAATGATATCCAAGCTGAATGGAGCTCCTTTCGGGAGGAGCAAAATAAAAACATCCAACTCCTGATGAGCACAAACAAGAATCTTGAGAGACGGCTCAGGCAAATGGCTCAAGACCAAGGCATTGACCTAGCTCCCACACTTCCTTATGATAGAGAAGAGGACAATGCCATGAACTTAGGATCCGGCATTCAATTCAGTGGTCTCCCAAAAGTAGAAGTGTCAAGTTTAATGGATTCATCTGTCTTTGGATCCGATGCTCGTATACCCTCAACTGATGAGAATTCTTATGGACATGGATTTAACAACGTTCAAGTGAGATGTTCATATTGTGGTGGAAACCATTATGAGGCTCAGTGCAGTGGAGGTAATTCACCCCACCAATGGAATACTAATAGCAATTATGATGCAAGTTATGAGAATCCACTTCAATCTAACTATGCATCCACATACAATGGTGGAGAAGAGGCTAGTGCTATGAATGTAAGGTCCGACACTCAACTTAGTGGTTTCCTATTACGGATGAGAGTACTCGGGTGGTCGATCCCCGAGAAATAAAGAATTTAGTGGAAGTCGGGGAGGGTGATCTCTCATTTGGTAAGGAAGGTAAAGCGAAGTAGATGATCATATGTCTAGAATGAAGGATGAAGAAGAGGAAGAACCTGAAGGGATAGACCTTTACCTTCCTCTCCAGAATGTTATGCATCTAGACAAGTGCACTCCTGATATTCCTTGGTATGCTTCTATCGCCAACTTCTTACATTCCCAGTACTTAAATCCGAAATTTTCATATCAGGAGAAGAAGAAATTTTTCTCTGATGTGAAAACCTTCGTTTGGGATGAACCTTACCTCTTCAAGATTTGTAAAGATGGTTTGCTGAGAAGATGTGTTCCTGAATCCGAGCAACGTGATATTATTGAGCAATGCCACAGTGGACCCACTGGCGGTCACTTTGGTCCTTGGAAAACCGTTGCTAAGATCTTTCAATCCGGCTTCTATTGGCCCACGATCTTTAAAGATATAGAAGCTTTCTGTAAATCTTGTGATAGGTGTCAAAGAACCGGAACGTTAACAAGGCGTTTCGACATGCCATTGAAACCCATCCTAGAATGCGAAGTCTTTGATGTATGGGGCATCGATTTTATGGGACCATTCCCATCATCTTGTGGAAATAAATACATCTTAGTCTGCGTGGATTATGTATCGAAATGGGTGGAGGCTCAAGCCACTTCCCACAATGATCATAAAACGGTCATGAAGTTCCTGAAGAAAAACATTTTCGTGAGATTTGGATGTCCACGCGCCTTGCTTAGTGATGAAGGGACACACTTTTGCAACCGACCTCTGGAGAAAGTTCTTGAGAAATATGGTGTCCGGCACAAAATTGGCACACCATATCATCCTATGACTAGTGGTCAGGTTGAAGGAAGCAACCAAAGTTTAAAGAAGATCCTGGAGAAAGCGATTAATGATCATAGAAAAGACTGGAGTCTAAAGTTGGATGATGTACTGTGGGCATATCGAACTGCCTATAAGACCCCCATGGGTACATCACCCTATCAAATGGTTTATGGTAAACCATGCCACTTACCAATCGAGTTAGAGCATAGAGCGTATTGGGCCACGAAGTTTTTAAACTTCGATACCCAATCTTGTGGAAAACATCGATTGCAACAGTTGCATGAGTTAGACGAATATAGACTTCAGGCCTACGAAAGCGCCAGGATAAGTAAGGAAAAGACAAAACTCCTTCACGATGCCAAAATCAAGAAGCGACAATTTCAAGTTGGGGAACAAGTTTTATTGTACAATTCCAGGTTACATCTATTCCCTGGTAAGCTGAGGACACGATGGTCCGGTCCCTTTGAAATTCTCCAAATCATTCCTGGAGGTGTTTTAGAACTAAGAGGTCATGGTGACCAGCCGTTCAGAGTGAATGGTCAAAGGTGTAAGAATTATATTGGTCAACCCAAAGAGAAGCCTTTGATTGTTCACTTCCTCGACATCCTCGGGTGTGGTACTCCTGAAGTCAATGAGTTTGACGAGTTTTCACCCGATTTGTTTTCCGAGGATGACGGCGGTGGTCCGAGAGAGGAAGTTCGATTGGTAGTTGGGATATGGAAGAGTTTTAACGGGAGGCACAATTAAAGAGAAGATCGAAGAAGAAGAAGTCTACAATGGGAAAATTAAGAATGTTTGGAAAGCGGTAAAGAACCCGACCCCATGTGTGAGATGTTGTTTCAGAGCCACACTAATGACAGAGCTTACACAAAGTAGTGGCCGGAAGGAAGATTAAGTGGCCCTGATCCAGGCTGAATAGTACGTGTGTCTAGCCAAAGACACTAAACAAAGGCGCTTGTTGGGAGGCAACCCAATATTAAGAATAGTTTTTTTTTATTATTTTGGATTATTTTGTTTTTTTGTTGAATAAGGAGGGCTAGTTTTGTCTTGTGTCGTCTAGGTTTTTGGAGTCGGTTTCTGTGGCCAGGTAACTTGCATGAGCGGAAGATATTGTCGTTTTTTGATTCATCTGGACTTTAGTTGAAGCTACTGTTGGTTTTCCGTTGCTATTACTTTCTGATGAATCTTGTCAGCCTTAACGCGCATTTGCACTTTCAGTTGGAGTTTGGTATTTCTGTATGCACATGTTGGACCATATTTGTTTTGTAAACCTCTGTGGTTATATTTGACGCTTAGATGCCCTGTGTTTTCCCTGTGTGGTGATTTTTCCATCTGAGCAATTATATCATGTGCTTATATCAAACTTTTCTGCGTAATATGTTATATTCCCCTATCCCCGAGGTACGTTTTGTTTTGTTTTTCATGTGTGCAGGGTATTTGCGATAGCGATGGTGCGCTTTTAGATGAAGCCAGTTTTCCGGTGATTGGTCCACAGTTTACTGCTTTCTTCAGGCATTTCTGGATATGACTTGCTACCACTTCCAGAATTGCCACCTTCGAACGACAAATCAGCTAAGTTTTTCTTATTCTGCACAACATGAGGACATGTTGTTATTTAAGTGTGGGGGAGGGATTGCTTGTACCTATGTGCTCAGTTTATTATGCTTATCTTTTGTGAAAATCATGAGATTGACGGGTTTGCCCCGTTTTTAATCTTTTAATTTTATCTAAGCAAAATAAACAAGTAATAAAATAAATCCGGTTTACCCAAGTGCAGGGATCGTAGTATAGCGATTACAACCGGAGTCGAATCACAGGGAATCATCTTTGTCTAGTTTGATTAATTTTCCTAAAGTTGTCACGAGAAGTAAAAACGTCCTATCCTAAACAATTTAAAGACTACAACTAAAATAACAAAACAAAACGAACTAGTAATGAAAACAATAAAATTAAACTGGACAGAAGATTAAAAATATAAAGCCAGGAAGGATAGTTGCGAACCGAACTAAATAAGATAATTCTATTTTATAAACTAAAAAGACAATAAAATCCTAAGATTGCTACGAAGAACAAGCAACAATGTTTTTTTTCAATTAGTGTAACAACGAACAAGCAATGATCCACCTATCTCGCAACCTTCAATTTCTTCTCTAGATTGTTTAGTGATGATTGTGATTCACCTATCGAAGGTATGAATTTCTAATATCTTAGAAAAATTCGCCTATCAATCTTTTCATCTCTCGATCCTAAAAGATCAACGCTTTTAACTAATCAAGGTGTGAAATTTGTCAATCTCGTAATCTAGATATTTAACCTAACAACTATCGTTAACTAGATTAAAAATCCAATCTTTACTATGGTGACCTAAGTTTAACAACGATTCTCATCACATATCAAACATCACACAGCAATACATTCATCAATGAAATTGCATAACATCAATAAAAACATAATAAAGATACAATCTTTAATTAAACTCACAAACAATCCAAGAGTTGAAATCAAATCGCTGCTGAGACGGCTTCACAAAGCTTGTTCAAGAAAGCCTCAGCCTCTATTCATCGCTTGTACCAGACGAAGCAAAATAAAAAAAGAAAAAGAAAAAAGCACTCGGTCGACCGAGTGATGGTGTTCGGTCGACCGAACCAAAAAAAAGTGCCTAGGGTTTCGTGCCGCGTTCTGTTCTTCAGGAAAAGCTATCCTGTCTCTGCCGAATGCTGATGGATCCGTCCTTTTATAATGTTTTTCGAGCTAGGGTAATAATTATCCTATTTCCTTTTCTTAATAAAAACTAAACCCTAATAAAAATATAACAATTCCAATTTTGTCCTTCTCGATAAGTCTTCAAATAAATTGCTGCTCGAACTCCTTCAACTCTTCGATTCGGTCCACGATATGCTCGCGTACCTACATTAATAAAAACGTGCAAAGTGTAACATCACATATATAAATAGATATTTACCAAAAAATCACGTAAATAACCCGACTTTGCACTCTAATACTTTCCAACTTCATTCTTTCAATAAATCCATTAAACACTTAATTTTCTATAAAAATTAATAAAATACAAAGGATATTGTTACGAAATAATGTAATATAAATCGTAAAAATCACCGTAAACAACTCCCCCACACTTAGCTTTTGCTTGTCCCGAGCAAGACACCAAAAACTTGTTCGGTAAAAACTAGTTTTAAATTTATAAACCGAAACACCCCAAGTATAAGGCTTGTAGTAAAGGGTGTTAACGGGTCGTCCTAAGGGAGCCGAATGTTTATCGGATTAACATGCAGTTATTATATCGATTATGTCACAAATTATTATCTAAAACTAAGGTTTATATTAATTGTAAAATAGAAAGCGAAGAAACGTTGACTAAAATAGCGAAAACAGAAAAATTCAACAATTGGACGGCCGTTCACCGAGGGTGGACGGGCGTCCGTGACGTCTTTGGAAAACGTAAATATGCGTAAAACAAGCGGTGAACAACTAAAGTTCTTGAAATAACTAATCGTAGCAATCACAATTGATATGAACAAATTGGTTTATCAAAGAATTAAAAGAACAGCAAGGCAACTAGAATCCACCAATCAACCAACCAACCCCAACTAGATTGTGAGCTAAAGGTACGATTTTTAGTAATGATCAAATCACGAAGTCGATTAAATCTCTTTAATCAATTTCTAGGGTTTCGTTTTCTTTCTCAAGCAAAACTAAACTAGCATGCATAACACAATCATGAGATTGTCTCCAATACTCTACTCAATTAATCATAAACAATCTCTTGAATCACAATTAATTGCATCATTTGAAAGAAATCACAACTTGAATAATATTCTCATATAAATTCAATTAGAACGGTAGTTTCATCGATCTCTCGATTCAATAAAACATAAACAATTATTACAAAATTCAATTGATGAAAACAAGAAATTTAACTCACTAAAGATATAGCTTAAAATCTTCTAGTTGGTGTGGTTGTTGGTTGGTTTCCTCCGTTGTCCCACCGCAGAAGATGCTTAGCCAACAATCATATTGGTGATCATGGTTGTTGAGATGGAAGAATTCATCTCTGTGTTTGCTCTTTTGTGAAATATCGGTTGCTAGGAATTTCTAAATGAATGATATCCTCCTTAGGGTTTGATATGCGCTGGTATTTATAGGACTTTGAGGCGGCTAGGGTTAAGTCGGCGATTGGACGCCCGTCCAGTCTTCACAAAATTCATCGAGTCGGGCCGAGTCTTCTTGGACGTCCGTCCTATGCAAAAATGGACGCTCGTCCACTGGAATTTTCAAAACTCTGAATCAAGTTTCCTCTCCTGGACGCTCATCTGGTCCTTCAAACGCCCGTCCACTGGACGGGACTCAGACGCCAGTTCAGCCTTCAATGTGTCTTCATGCCAATAGCAAAGTGTAAAATCGTACATAAACACATAAAAAACACATACACAACTCGATTTTGCACTTTTAAACATTTCGAACTTCATTATCTCAATATTTCAATTAAACTCCTACTTTTCTATAAAAAGTAATAAAATACGAAGAATATTGTTACGGAATAAAGCGACAAAAACCATAAAATTCACCGTTAACAACTCCCCCATACTTAAACTTTTGTTCGTCCCGAACAAAATAATCAAAACTAGCTCACTTTCATGCAATCCATATAGATTCCCAACTCACGTAACAAAAGATACGACAAATATAGCAATTAATACCAACATAGAGATAGATTCAGTGTGTGTGTGAAAAGCCCTTTTCAATCTCCACTCTTTCTTTCGCACAAAATCCGTTCAAATAATCCTAATGACTTTCCAAGGTATAGCAGTAACTGTTCCACAAAAAGTCTTCCCGTGTACTTATTAGGGTAATCCCTAAAACATATCATTCGGTTTATCTTTGGGGATAGTTAAAAGATAACTACGGTTCCTACCAACTTTCTATAGTACCATTTGCCAAATTTTCTTTAAGATTAACTTAATTCCACATATATAGCATATGCCCTCATTCCCAAACAATAGGATGTTTCGTGATAACACCCTAGCTGGACTACTATCATCAGGCAGTCGGGAGCTATTGAACCTCATAGTGGTATAGGACATTTCGTGATAATGCCCTACCGCACTCAAATCATTGGCAGCTACATCCGACATACACATATTTTATTCATATTATTCATCTTAGATTGGTGTACAAACCTTAAGATATATCCCTCCTATCACATTCAAACCTTGAGATATTCACGGTACACGGTTAGAAATTAGGTGTAATGTTTACCGTTACTATTAAGCACAAGTCTCTCTAGGATAAATCACTAGGGTAGTGAATGGATAAAGTTTAAAAATGTCGCTTCAATTTCAAAGGCTTACGTGAATATGAAATGAATACTATCTCATATTAGTAAAAGCATGCTATAACTATCTCACGAAATTCTGAGACAATCATCGTCAGGAAACTACAACTAGCGAGCCTTTTTGTTTCAATTACATGCTCAAGATTTACAATTATCCACAATTACTTTGAAATTTTTTAAATTTTTGCCAAGGAATTCACATTTGCTCGCTTTTCGAAATATAGCATGATAACATACCCAATTTAGACACCTTCACACTTAAATCACATTATGTCCTCGAATGTGCGAGATAAAAGAAAAGAATACTTATTTGGTTTTCAAAATGATTGTCGGGTCGTAGGTTGGCGGAGAGGTCAGGCCGTAGCATGAATGTACCAGCGCAACTCGTAGCATGAGCAGACAACACTAAAAGTGACAACTGGCAAAAACAGCGCAAGAACAATATACGCAACACTCGACATAGCATATAATCTCGGGTACAAAGGGTATATGAGTAAACATGTAGGCACATAAAGCATTCACAAATAGGACAGGGATAACCAACACACAAATCACCATGGTGTTATTCCTAATGCCCTAAAAACTTAACTAAAAAGTAACTTAAAAGACTAGGTCGCCTCCCAGAGTGCTTCTTTTATGTCATTAGCTTGACATGATTTCAAAGTTAACCCGGATCGGGCCGCCCGGTTTACTTACGGCCACTTCTTTATCGGAATCGAGAATGAAGGGCAGGGTGTGGCCGCAATAAGCAATGAGCCAAGTGCTCTACTAAGTGTTTGAACTTAACTCTCCGGATAGCATCGACTCTCTTCTTCGTCCGTTCTTGCTTTGAGTTACGCTTAGGTATCCGACATGTTCGGATGTCTTGGAAGAAGGGTCCTCACGGGTAAATGTAGAAATGTCATCATCCGAATGAAAGAATTCGGATGGGATCTCATCATGATCGAGAATATCGATCGTTTCAACCCTCTTTTGAAAGTACAGTGGTCTCATACTTTTCTTTTGGTTGGCCAAAATATTTTTGAGTCTTTGACCATTTACCTTAAAGGTTGATTATCATACCCGCTTAACGTGATCGCTCCACTTGGATTGATATCGAGAATCTCAAAGGGCGGACCATCTATATTTGAGCTTACCGCAAAGCAGATGGAGCCTGGTATTATAAAGCAAAGCCATATCACCCACTTTGAATTCTCGATCCTTGATCTTAGCATCATGGAGTACCTTAGTTCTTTCTTACTCGATTTTGGCATTCTCATATGCTCGAGTCTAAATTCGCCGAGCTCATTTAATTGCAATAACCTTTTTTCCCCACGAGTTGGCTATCGAAATTCAAGAATTTAATAGCCCAAGAAACTCGTGTTCAAGCTCGACTGGTAAATGGCATGCCTTGCCATAAACCATTTGGAAGGGCGACGTGCCCATAGGGGTCTTAAACGCAGTGCGATAGGCCCAAAGCGCGTCATCCAACTTTAGACTCCAGCTGGATCTATTTGCGTTCACGGTCTTTTCTAGAATCCTTTTAAGGCTCCGGTTGCTTACCTCGACTTGGCCACTTGTTTGGGGATGATATGGTGTACCGATTTTATGTCTAAAACCATATTTCTCAAGAATTTTATCAAGCGGTGCGTTGCAAAAATGAGTACCTTCATCACTAATGAGGGCTCTAGGACAGCCGAATTTGGTGAAGATATTCTTTTGCAAGAATTTCTTCACAACTTTGTGATCATTAGTTTGGGTGGCTATTGCCTCCACCCATTTGGAAACATAGTCTACACAGACGAGAATATATTTATTGGAGCATGAAGATGAGAAAGGGCCCATGAAATCAATGCCCCACACGTCGAAGACTTCGCATTCTAGAATGGGCCTAAGTGGCATTTCCATCCTATTACTTTGCCTCCCAATCCTCTGGCACCTATCGCAACCTTTACAAAAGGCTTCTGCATCTTTAAAAAGAGTCGGCCAGTAAAATCCGCTTGGAGGATTTTTGCAACAGTCTTGGGTGTTCCGTAGTGTCCTCCCGTGGGACCACTATGACATTGTTCTAGAATATCCCATTGCTCATGTTCCGGAACACACCTTCTAAGCAACCCGTCTTTCTGGACCTTGAGCAGATAAGGATCCTCCCACACGAGATACTTTAAATCAGAAAAGAACTTCTTCCTCTGCTGATACGTCATTTCCTCTAAATGCCCACTTGCTAAATAGTTGACGTAATCAGCGTACCACGGCCTAACTGTATCAAGCTTCATCAATTGCTCAGTAGGGAAATCGATGCCTATTTCCTTGTGATTTTCACCACCCTCATTTACTAGGCGAGACAGGTGATCAGCCACAATGTTATCACTACCCTTCTTATCTTTGATCTCAAGGTCAAACTCTTGCAAAATTAGAATCCATCTGAGTAACCTTGGTTTTGCATCTGCTTTGTCCATAAGGTAGCGTAGAGGCTGCATGGTGCATCCAAACCACAACTTAAGACCCTAGAAGGTAACTTCTAAACTTGTCGATAGCAAAACGACGGCTAAGAATTCCTTCTCAGTCGTGGTGTAATTGCATTGAGCCGGGTTCAAGGTGCGGCTCGCATAGTAAATGGGCCTGAACTTTTTGTCAATTCTCTGGCCTAAAACTGCGCCCACTGCGTAGTTAGAGGCATCGTACATTAATTCAAAAGGCTTAGTCGGTCGGTGCGATTAAGATAGGGGCACTTATGAGCTTATCCTTTAGGCAATTGAAAGCTTCCTTGCATTTCTCATCAAACAAGAACTCAACATCATCTTTCGGAAGGTTAGATAAGGGCTTGGCGATGGTGGAAATATACTGAATAAACCGCCTGTAGGAAGCCAACATGACCTAGAAAACCTCGTACCTCTTTCTTTGTTTGGCACGCCATCTTTGATGGCCTCTACTTTAGCCTTATCAACCTGAATACGATCTTGGACACCTTGTGTCCTAGAACAATTCCTTCATCTACTAGAAAATGGCATTTCTCCCGGTTGAGTACTAAATTCTTTTCAACCTGGCGTTGAAGTACCATATCTAGATTTTCCAAGATCTCATCAAAGCTATCGCCATAGGATCGAGAAGTCATCCATGAAGACTTCCATACATTTCTCCACAAGTCCATCGAAAATGGCCAACATGCACCGTTGAAATGTTCTTTGGTGCATTGCATAACCCGAAAGGCATTCTGCGAAAAGCAAAAGTGCACGATGGACACGTAAACGTAGTCTTCTCCACGGTCATTAGGTCGATGGCTATCCGGAAGAAACCGAATATCCATCGAGGAAACAATAATACTTATGACCACTCGGCCTTTCAAGATTTGGTCAATGAAAGGTAAGGGAAATGGTCTTTGGCGGTGACTTCATTCAATCTGCGATAATCAATGCAGACTGTGAGCTGCGATCAAGGCGTAAAGCTACTTCTTCCCCTTTTCATTCTTTTCCACGGTAATACCTCCCTTCTTTGGCACAACTTGAGTGGGGCTAACCTACTCACTGTCGGCGATTGCATAGATGATTCCCATGTCTAACCATTTGATGACTTCTTTCTTGACAACCTCCTGCATGTACGGATTCAGCCTTCGCTGAGGTTGTCTGACTTTCTTAGCTCCTTTCTCCGTTTGGATTTTATGCATGCACACATCGGGGCTAATTCATCGGATATCACCCACTTGCCATCAGAACGCGAGGATATTTTTTTCAAGCACTTTTATCAGCAGTGCTTCTTGTTCGGGCTCGAGTTTTGAAGAGATGATTAAGGGCAACTTCTCACCGTCCTAAGAAAAATGTACTTAAGGTGTTGCGGAAGCGGTTTAAGCTCCAAGTCAGTAGGTGGTTGCTCAATACTAGATTTTAACAGCCCACCTTTTTCCTTATGGGCTTGAAGTGGTTGACTGAAGAATACCTCATCTTCCCGAGGCATAACCCCGGAAAGGTCTTGGATCACATCATTCATAGGGATCCTTCTGTCAGCACCCGCTTCCTCCTTCTTATGCTTGATCATCTTAATCAACTCTTCATCTTCTAGCTCCTTTGCTAGCTGTTCCCAATCATCAACCTCCCAATGAATAGTCTCTCTCCAGAAATCCACTTCCGTCCCAACTACCCATCAGGGCTTCCTCTTCTACTGAGGTTAAAGTCTTCCCGATGCGACTCTTTGAAATTATCGTTCATCATTTGGGAAATTCCATGTTTCGTGTTCATTGTGAGCTTAGTGTGAGCAAGTTGTGAAGACGACTCGTCGGTGACTATGGCCTGTGATGAAAGCAGAAGATGGTCCACAATCGACTTGATTTTTAGTGTTTATAGCTTCGAAAACACCTATCCTCGTTAGCTCTTCCGCTTCTTCGGAGTTGGCATCTTCTTCGTCCTCATAAATTGCTTCGATTTAACGAGATCTCTTCAATCAAGGTTTTCTCGGGACTTTTCCTCGTGTGAAGGTAATGGATGTATCATCAACTCTAAGCGTAATCGACCCCTTACGTAAATCGATGAGGCGGCAGAGGTGTCCAAAAGGTCCGGCCTAGAATTGGGGCATCTCTTTGTCAGCGGATAGTCTAAGATAACCTGATCGGTAGGGAAAACCAAGTCTTCAACATGGAGAAGAACATTCATAACACAAACAGTGCTTTGGCGGCTAGATCGGTCTACCATCCCCGAAGAGAAATAGGCGTTCCGCATTCTTTTATCTAAACCAGAGCTTTTCGCAGACGTTCAATGGCATCACATTTATAGAGGCCCCTGAGTCGCATAAGACGTTTTGGAACATATGGCCCTCAATCTCACAAGAGATTGAAGGTCTTCCGGGGTCACCTCGCTTAGTAGCAACTTTTTGTGAAACCATAGAGCAATATTCTCTTAAAACTTCTTCCGCCATCCCTTGAAGCTTCTTCTTGCTCCTACAAACTTCCTTAAGATACTTAGAGCACTTGGGCATTTCAGTCAATACCTCAGCTAGGGGTATACTCACTTTGGTGTCTCTGAGCATCCTCTTCACTCCGTCATATTGTATGTCATGACTGAGGGTATTCTCTTTCTTCTTTGGTGGATAAGGAAGGGCTTTATCATTGTTCATGGCTTGATTTCTGATGAGCGAAAAATTCACCCACTAAAAATACATTTATAAAGACTCGCAAAACCGTGGGTAAACTAACTCTCTGGCTGGCAGAGTACTGTGTCGATTGCTAGGATAGCTCACGAGTACGAGGTCGTCCCCAAGAGAAATGTGGTTGTGAGTACCAAAATGAACGTGGTTCTTAGTCTAGGCGATCAAAGTTTTAAGTGGAGTGTTTATACTAATGCGAAAAAGTAAAGATTATTCTAACGAGTTTAACTAGGTGATTAAAAAGCATAGCCGAGCCATGATCCAACAGTTATCTCCCGGGAAAAACTTTATAAGGAGTGTGTTTTATCGATTCGGTTCATATGATATTCACTTAGAGTCAACTCTTTATTCTTGCGTTAAGATCTGCGAACTCTCTCACTTAACCCCCACACTAGGTTTATTAACCTCCCCTTTGAGAGCTAACTCGCTTTAACATGGTTGACCGGAATAAAAAGCCGTTGAAAAACCTCACAAAAACATAATTTTAACGTATCACTTAGGTTGCCAATCTAACGATTAAGACTATGGTTTAGTGATTTTAAAACATGTTTCGCACATCTCGTAAAAATAAGAATTTGATTAGGCATAGTCCGGATCTGTCACTTAGATTGTCAATCTAACAATCAGGACTATGATTAGTGATATCCATATCTCACATCTCACCGTAAAATATATTTATAAGCTCGATGTAACCGTGAACAAAGTTGTCAATTTTATTCAAAGTTAGGAAAATGATCAAAGCGGGTTTTAAAACATGAGTTTATCATACGAACGTTTAATTACGCGCACACAACTCCCATCTCGCCTCCCGAGGATCAATTTTACCCGTTTTCACATAATTCGGCTATGTTTAGTTTAACTACTCATATTAACTTGAAAATAACAACGAAAATAACAAAACGAAAAGAAAACAAAACGAAAAAAGATAACTACAAACTATATAGATATACGTATAGATATATATATAGATATAGATATATATATATAATATACGTATATATATATATATATATATATATATATATATATATATATATATATATATATATATTTATACTAATTTATACTAATTGCATAAAATGAAAGAAAGCAATAAAAACGGAAACGAAATTATATTAAAATGATAACTAGTCGGGTTATTACACCGACATTATAACGACATAAATATCTAATTTAGGCCCCCCATAATTAAAAGAAAGAAAAGATGAAGGAAAAGAGGGGCAAACGATCACAGCTCTGCAATGCTTCTATTTATAGAAAATGGGTCAAGGCCGACCCGGGCCGGGAAAGAGCCGGACCGGTCCGGGTACCATTATTGCATATGACTCAGCATGATTCTCGAAGGATCGATTGATTATATTTATGTAATTAAAACTTGTAAAATCCGTATCTTGAGTTGTAGACCTCCAAAAATTGCAAACGAAATGCCAAAATTAAGATCTCGAGAAACTCTACAACTTTCATCAAGGACTCTTCTTCAGAAAACGTCATTTTGATGAGCCATTTGTATTACCGGTCTTTTTCGGGATTTTCCCTAATACAAATCGATTAGCCACTTGACCACCATTTGAGTTGTAGAAGTCCGATTGACTTGATTCAAAATCCATTGGAAAGCGTTCTTGAAGATATACAACTTTTATGAAGGAAACTTCTTCAGAAAATGTCGTTTTGATGAGCCATTCGTATTACGAAGATATTTCGGGATTTCTACTAATCCGAATTGATTAGTCAATTGACCATAACTTGAGTTGTAGAACTCCAATTGACGTGATTCAAAGTGCGTTGGAAAGCTTATGTGAAGATCTACAACTTTCATTAAGAAGTCATCCCCTGAAAATGCCTCTAAGATGGGTCAAATCTCCGTTGAAACAGGTTTTGGTTATAAGTATGCAAGATAATTTGATCCATTTGAACTCGTAAGCTTGTGGCATCTTCTTCTAATCCTCTAAACACATCTTTTAGACTCAAAACATGTCGTTACGTGGAATCTTGGTCAATGTATAATCTCGCAATGAACCACCAAAATACCAAACGTAAATCCGACACGACACTCCGGTTACTAAACCGGTACAAAAACTAGTAAAAACACGATAAAAATACGATATTTTATATAATAACTACTACTAACATATTTAGATGAAACATAGGAATTAATGACTCGAACTGATATAAAAATACTCGAAATGATATCAGAAACGGGGTGAAAGGTTATAAAAATAACGGTGAATTTTTCCGTCATCAATTTCTTATGGCTTCGTCTTCCTTATCCTTCCATCTGACAAACTTTTCCTCCCTCTTCTTTGTCAGGGGTACAGCCACCGGACTTTTCCTCATTTCTTTATCAGAATAATTTTCATCCCCCGAAGAATCATCATCATTAAGCTCCTCCTCACTGTTGCTTTCTTCGGTATTTAATTTCTGATTGCCCCCTCCTGAACTTATGGTGTCAGGAGGGGCTACTCGTTTCCCGACATCTTTCCGGGTCCCGCCTGCTTACCACTTCTTAGAGTGACCTCATTCAGCTCTTCGTCTCCATACTCCTATTGAGGTGTGATGGCAGTGCAAACATTGATATCTGCTTTAGGATTTCTTTCGGTATAACTTGGAAGTTTACCGTGAAGTCGCTTGCTTGTTGGTCCGCCATCGACCAACCTGTCTCTATATTGCCTTGACACTAGTAGCCGTGGTCTTCACCATGTCTACTAGCTCATCAAACTTATGTTGAGGACACAAGAGGTGGTTTGGTTATGATGTTGGTTTTGATTCCAACCACCTCGAGGTCTTTGGGAGTTAGGATTGTGAGATTGATCAACCATCCAGGAGGTGGTCGTTGATAACTTGAGTTGAAAGAAGGTTTTGAATTGGATGGGCAGGTGGTGCATTGGCTTGATTAAAATTGGGTCGTTGAAACCGGAATGATTCGGTCCCGATTGAAGTTTTGAAGGTTTGGTTATGATTCTCCATTAAATTCACTTCCTCGGCCATCTCATTTCCCTTTGCATTCCCAGGTAGTTCACATCTGACGGCCCTCGTTGCTGCTGCATTTGTAAATTGGCTAGCTGCTTGCTCATTACTTCCATTTGAGCAACTAACATCTTAGTCTCAGAATTGCTCGCAGCAGATTCCTTCTTATTCCCACTAACATTGGTCTTCCTTGGAGTTGACCACATGTTATTCTTTGCTATAGTTCCAGCTACCCTGTAAGCAGCGTCATCACCTCCCCCTAAGAAGGATCCATGAGCAGTTGAATCAAGGTAGTCTCTATTTGGTTGAGAGACACCTCTGTGGAATAACTCTAGTAGCTCATGTCTACTGTATCCATGGTTGGGGCACTTCCTCATCAGCAGATTTAGTCTCTCCCATGCTTTCCCCACACTCTCACCATCAAGCTGTTCAAATGTGGCTATCTCCCTTTTCATGTCCATGATTGTCCCAGGTGAGACAAACTTCAGAGCAAAGGCTCTTTTGACATCATTCCAGGAACGGAGAGAATGATGGGCTAAAGATTTGAACCAACGGTTTGCTTCACCCTTTAGAGCAAACGGGAAGAGTTTTAACTTGACAATCTCAGAATCAATACCAGGATAGTGGCCTGCTTCGCAGATTTGAACGAAGGTGGACAAGAAGTCATGAGGATCTTCTTCAGCAGTACCATGAAAAGAACTATTCTGGACCAGCCCAACCACTTCATTTCTCAGATCGAAGTTCAGTTGCCCCATATCCGAGGGCGAATAGGTCTATGCCCTTCCGGAAGTCTTGGTCAAGATAGGGGCATAGGGGTCTTGATTTAATTGGTTTAATTTGGTTTTGACGGAATTGTTGAAATTGATTATTTATCCCGACTTGTTGATTTTGTTGTTGTTGTATTACTGCATCTGTTGAAGGATCGATTCATTTGGGCTTGAGGATCTGGATTTGGAACTTCGTTAGCCATAATGTCCGGATTAGGAAGAGCTTTCTCCACGAGAATAGATCGCTCAGGTTCGGGATTAAAGGTAAGAGGTCCCTTCTTACTCCTGGTTAGCATAAACCAGAAGAGCAGAACAGGAAGAAATCAACCTTAGGGTTGATGAGAACGAATGTAGAGAAGATTAGAGGGTTTAGAGGTTTAGAAGGAGAGAAGAGAGAAGAGGATAGGTGACAATTTAAGAGATTGAACCTGCGTTCAGTATGAGTGAACGCTGGTTCAGGTGAAATTCTGGAGGTGAACGCTCGTTCAGGTCACTGAACTAGCGTTCAGAAGACAAATTGGGGGGGAGGGGGCAGACGGGCGTTCAGAGTCTGGACGCCCGTTCAGATAGTTTCTTTCTTTTTTATTTTTTTTGTTTTTTATTTTTTTAATTTAGAAAAGATATAGAAATAGAAACAGGAAAAGAAACCTACCTACGAAAAATTTAAAACAGGAAAAACACTAAGACGGTGAAAAACAACGTGTTGAAATCTTCTAGGGCCAAAATGGAAGGGAAAACAACAGATTTTGACCTCGAAAACGGTGCCGAACGGCCTTTGGCAATTCAACATGTCGTCGGCGTCGGAACGAGCTTCCCGAATTGGGGTCGTGCGCGCCAAACGGACACTCGAGCCGAAAGTTATGGCCAGAATACTACCGATACAGAAAACTGCACTACGAAGAATCCGACAACCGTTACCGAATCCCCGGCAACGGCGCCAAAAACTTGGCAAATGGTATATATCATGCTCCTCGATATACCAAGTTGTGACATAATCGATATAAGATCGAGAGATGAAAGATTAATAGGTGAATTATCTACAAGAGTAGGAATTCATACCTTTGATAGGTGAACCACATCTTTATTAAATCTTCACTAAACGATCTAGAGTAGAAATTGAGAGTTGCGAGATAGGTGGATCATTGCTTGTTCCTCGTTAACTTAATTGAAAGAATCATTGTGCCTTGTCTTCGTTGCTATCTTAGAATTTTATTTTCGTTTTAGTTTATAGAATAGAATTAGTTATTTTAGGTTCGTAATCATATTTCCTGGCTTTGGATTGACAACCCTCTGTCCAGTTTATTGTATTCATTTCAGTTTTGTTTTGTGTTTTTCGTGACAACATTTAGAAAAATTAAGAACTAGACCAATCTCGATTCCCTGTGATTCGACTCCGGTTGTAACTACTATACTACGATCCCTGCACTTGGGGTAAACCGGATTATTTTTATTACTTGTTTGTTTTGCTTAGATAAAATCCGAGACAATCGTATCTTATAATCTGGATATCAAGCTCTCTCGGGATAACACATTTACTCCCACTTTGCAAAGATTCTCGAGTGCTAGACATTCCTTATAAGAAGGCCATTTCGGATATTCAATCTCAATCATAGGATACGCGATTCCCGGACGACCAATCATGTATACTCCGCATGCTTCAGTATCATACCCAATCACTACCGCATGATCGCCCCATGGCTAAGGGAAATCTCAATAGTGTCAAAGCATAACAATCCACACCGTGATGCCATGAAGACTCCGGTCAAAAGGAGAATTACACAACCGCCACATAGTGTGACACTTAATGTAAGTGGGTCAGTCTAACGTATGCATTCTCTAATACACGTCCACGTACAGTCCAAGTGTCTCTACATTTCGATAGACGATATCTAACCCTACCTTCTAAAAGATTGAAGACATCCAATACGTGCTAGTCTGATTATACTATCAATGTCCCATTTGACAGTACAAAGGACTAGAGACATTTAAGTACCAAACTTATTATAGTGATTAGAGATCTCATCAACCATAATCACTATCATGGTTTCCCTATCACTGATTGATACTAGGGACGTTACTATATATATACAACAAACAACATGAAGATAAACAATACATAATAACATAAGTGCTTTTATTAATCATAATAAAGCTATTACATGAACTAAATAGACTGTAAATGACCCGACCCGATCGGATCCGGTCCAACCCGATTGGGTTTAGGACACCTTTCCAACACGTAGAATAAAACAAGGCCGTCTTCCTTCATTCTTAAACCGGCTCGGTTCTCTACCTTCTTGAAGCCGGAGAAAAAATAATTAGAAGAATTGTTAAATTCGGAAAGGAGTTTGGGATCCTCTAGACGAGTTCGGACGATCGCCTAATCGACTCGATCCGTCTATCAAGGGCATCGATCTCATCATCCTCCTCGGGGGCCTCTCAGGTTTAGCGGTTTAGGAGTTTTACGGCTCTCTTTCGGCTCGTCGCCCTCATCAACGGATTTCTTTCTCCGCTTGGTTTTCTCAACCCCGGGTACCACAGCAGAGGAGGAACCTTTATCCCTGACGGCCTCTTTCCCAAACCTTTTTGATTCTTTGGGAGCCGCAACCGAAGGGACAGACTTCCCTTTCGGCACCTTAAAAACAACAGCTTTGGCACGGCTTGACTATGGCGGAACCAACTGGGCCAGAACCATATCATCCTCTGTGCTTTCGCCATCGTCACCCTCACCGGAGCTAGTGCTTACTTCTTCAACATCCTCGGAAGCGTAGCGATGAACACCATCGTCATCGCTACTTCCTGAACTGTCGCTCCCAGGCATCCTAAAAAAGAAAAGAACGAGGTGGATAAGCCATCACCCAAGACAGTGGAAGTCGGGCCGAGACAATCCCCCTTACTTCATCTCGACACCCCGTCTTTTCGTTTCACAGCCCACTCCCAGAAATCAATGGCAAAATCTTAAGGCTTTTGGTTAAAGCAACATCCAACACAACCAACATCAAGGATAAACTCAGGCACCAAAACAAGAATGGCAGACTTAAATACAATTGCATCGATCCGATAAGGGATAGAATCAAAGCTAAACGAAATGCAAAGTACCATAGATCAACAAGGAAGAACAGCTTACTTGATAATAAACAGGAAATACGAGAAGGGTGAGAGAGCAAGAAATGAGCCTTCGGAATCCTGCCGGAAATCGCCTCACCGGAAAACCTTTGCTTACAATCGCCAAAGAGATCCGACGGTCCACACCATCTGGATCCAACAAACGAGGTTAAAGGCGGGATTTCCAAATTTCAAAATTCGCGATCGCCATCATTACGGCGTAAATAACCAAGAGTCACAGCCAATCAGAATGAGCGGAGAGTCACATCAGTTACCATATCAATCTAGGGTGATGAGGGGACGTTGGATGAAGGCTCATGGTTGACATTCCGGCCCAAGAAGCCAAATCTTATGAAGCTAAGGCTATCCACCCATTTACAGCTTTGAATCGGCTCGAGGCCTAAGGCCCAATAAGCCAAATCTTATGAAGCAAAGGCTATCCGCCCATTTACAGTTTCGAATCGGCTCGAGGCCTAAGGCCTAAGAAGCCAAATCTTATAAGGCTAAGGCTATCCGCCCATTTACAGCTTCGAATCGGCTCAAGGCCTAAGGCCCAAGAAGCCTAATCTTTTGAAGCTAAGGCTATCCGCCCATTTACAGTTTTGAATCGGCTCGAGGCCTAAGGACCAAGAAGCCAAATCTTATGAAGCTAAGGCTATCCGTCCATTTACAGCTTCGAATCGGCTCGAGGCCTAAGGCCCAAGAAGCCAAATCTGATAAGGCCAAGACTATTCGCGCCGCCGTCCTAAAGGATTCAAGAGGTCAAGTCATCAAAATAGAGAGCTACCCCACCTTTGGCCTCTCAAGAGATCGGGGTGTGAGTAGGGGGCCATTGATAGGGCGGACCTATTTTCCGGCCACGATCCGTCACCCGGCCCACCATCCTGCCGGCCGGACTCCTCGGAAATCGATCGTCCGCCCCTGTAGAGTGGGGATCGGATCCCTTCGAGGGCATCCCGGTGTACAAGATGCGAGCCCAGGTCGGATGCGGATAAGGTTATCTTGTTGACCGAGCCCTCGCCATATATCTACTAATATCAAGTCCTTAATTGTAATTGTACCCAATGTGATCTATTCCCGTCCTATAAATAGGGCTTATAGTATCCTCATTAGAGGGATGAGTTCTGATGATATAAAAGATAAGGCTAAGCCTAATTCACCAACTCACTCTGTCAATTGTACGGCACCACCACCTTCATACGCAGCTCCACCGCGAACAACCACCAATAACACCATTATAATAGCCAGATATCCACCATAGCACCACCGCTGACACCCCCAGATAGTTTACACGTTATCACGTGGGAAAGTAGATAATATCTAGCGTACTTGCTAAGATATTCCACAAAGTTGCATATGTCATACTAGGTGTTTAGGGTAAATTTTACTATATTTTCGGGCTTAATCCCTAAACAATTTACCTTATTTTTAAGGGAAATAAATGAGAAAAGCGTCTTTTAACCGTTAAATCCCTATAATGGTTATTGAGGGGTTATAACTTAATTATGAGGAAATAGTGGGTTTAAATGTTATTTTTTGTTACACATTTTGTTATTATTATTATTATTCGATGTCTCGGTGTAACAACAATTTTGCAGAAAATTAAAAGATATGCAGGGGGATATTATTAATGGAGAAGATTAATCTCATTCAATCAAGTGATTTCAAAAAAAGGAAGAAAATCGGAGTATTAATTGAGAGATAAATCAAAAGGAATGAGATCGTGGCGAATGCGGTGGGGAACAAGTCGACGGAAAAAACATTTAAAAACGTAGAAAGGACTCGGTCGACCGAGCCATTGCATTCGGTCGACCGAGTGACGTCATTCGGTCGGTCGGTCGGATTTTCACGTATTTATCTTCTAGATCCGTCCTAAGTCGGTTACAACCCCTATATAAGCAAAGCGAGATTCGAAAGCGTAAACGAGACATCACATCATTACACAGAAAAATACACACAGCAGCCGCACTAAATACAAATAAAAATATGAGTTTCTTTCTTTCAATCTTGCTTGGGAGTTCGAAGATCATTGAAGGCTAAGCATCTTGCGGTGGGACAACGGAGGAAACCAACCAACAACCACACCAACTAGAGGATTTTTAGCTATATCTTAGTGAGTTAAATTTATGATTCTTCATCAATTGGATATTGTTATATTGTTTATGTTTTATTTGAATCGAGAGATCGATGAAACTATCTTTTTGATTGAATTTATATGAGAGTATTGTTCAAGCTTTGATCTTTTCAATTGATGCAATTAATTGTGATTCAAGAGATTGTTCATGATTAGTTGAGTAGAGTATTGGAGACAATCTCATGATCTTGTTATGCATGCTAGTTCGATTCGCTTGAGAAAGAAATCGAAACCTAGAAATTGATTAAAGAGATTTAATCGAATTCGTGATTTGATCATAACTAAAAATCGTATCTTTAGCGCGCAATCTAGTTGGGGTTGGTTGGTTGATTGGTGGATTCTCGTTGCCTTGCCGTTCTTTTAATTATTTGATAAACCGATTCGTTCATATCAACTTTTGTTGCTACGATTAGTTATTTCAAGAACTTTAGTTGAATTTTTCTGTTTTCTGCTATTTTAGTCACTGTTCTTCGTTTCTATTTTGCAATTAATATGAACCCTAGTTTTAGATAATAATTTGTGACATAATCGATATAATAACTGCACTTTAATCCGATAAACATTCGATTCCCTTAGGACGACCCGTTAACACCCTTTACTACAAGCCTTATACTTGGGGTGTTTCGGTTTATAAATTTAAAACTAGTTTTTACCGAACACTAGGCTCCAAGCCTTTCTGACTTTGCCTATGCCAACTTCAAATCATCGGTTAAGATAGATTTGACATTATCCCCTTCCCTATCTAATCTGGAATTTATTCAACCTTATTCTTTGGAACTCGGTTAAGTATGTGTTTTGATTAAGGGCACAATCCCAAAACGTGCAAGGGACAGTTCGCATGGCTTACTTCACACCTTTATTGTATAAAGTGTTGTTTCCATTTTAGAAACACAATCTAATTGCGTATCCAAGAATGGCATATCCTTCAAATGGGAATCTTATTCCTTTTCATACGACTTCTAAAACACCCTCCAATCATTAATTACTTCAATCCAATTGAAGATTAATTCCTAAGTTTCAGTTATCTCATATTCGTACTAGCTCAAACTTTTTGGGCTTTCAGAATTGTCGTACTTCAATAAGTACATTCAACTATTTCTAAAATAGTCCAAAAGAGAGACAAACAATTATTTATGGTACAAATTGTCATAAGCCTACAAACATCAATATGTTTAGGCTTTAGTCAATTTTCTAGACTTTATAACCATTTTCATAAAAGGGTATTTTAGTCCTCTTTGGATAAGATACGTGTAACCCACATGATTCATAATCACATGGTTCAGGCTATTAGGAAATCACAAGTTTAACGCAGCAGAATTTAAAATTTGATTTCCTATTTCTAGATCGTTCTTCGTTTAATGCAATAAACACGTTAAGTAGTTTGACGGTTACACCTTGATGATCTATAAGATCTTCGCTTTGACCGTCAACGGAGAGTAGTACAGTGCGTAAGCCGTCCACGTGTACGGCCTCTATCGCTAATCCACACGAACTCCTCGCCGGAATCCTCCTTGGATTGCTAGTGGAAATCTCCGGTTGCTAGACCGGCCATTTTCCTCTCTCTCAAACTCTCTAATGGGAGCTCTCTATTTTACACAAGAACTATGAGCTCTTGCAATTGTGATGTACAAAAGAGCTTGACACCCACCTCTTATTTATAGTAGAAGTGGCGCCACATATGGTGTGGAGGAGAAGAAAACATTTTCCCAATAAAATAAGGAAAATCTTCTAGATTGATTTATCTCTTTAATTATAATTAATTTTGCCAATATTTTATATTGAATATAATTATCTTATTACCATAAATCTATTTTTCCAAAATCAATTAATATCTTATATTAATATTATGGTAATCTTATTAATTAAAGTGCACGATCCAAGTGTATCTCTTATACCCTAGATGTGGCGCCCCAATAGTAAATAAATTGAGTTCGAGAATATTCTTTAATTAAAATAATTTGTATATAATTAATATCTTGTATTTTATTTATTCATAATAAATAAATACCACCATATTAATTGGCCACTATAACCTTTATAGTCTAGAGATAAACTTTCCTTATTTGGTTATCAACTTTAACCGCATTTTAATCCGACTCAAAGTTCATATGTGTGTGACCCGATAGGCTTCCGAATATGTTGGCTGTAGACACAAAGTGCAAATTACTAAAATGCCCTTCATGCCTAACGATCACGGGATAGCGTCTAGCATCACACCGTGACCCCCAATCATCGGAAGAGTCAAAAGCAATGACTACTACATTTCATGTGAAGCAGTTACCGTGTAACTTACAATCCCATCGCTGTAATAATATCCATACGACCGTATCTCGAGTGTCAATACATTAACGATTGTATCTTATAATCTAGACATCATGCTCTCTCGGAATAACACATTTACTCCCACTTTGCAAAGATTCTCGAGAGCTAGACATTCCTTATAAGAAAGCCATTTCGGATATTTGATCACAATCATAGGATACGCGATTCCCGGATGACCAATCATGTATACTCTGCATGCTTCAAAATCATACCTAATCACTACCGCATGATCGCCCCGTCGTCAGAGGAAAATCTCAATTGTGTCAAAGAATTACAATCCACACCGTGATGCCATGAAGACTCCGGATAAAAGGATAATTACACAACCGCCACATAGTGTGACACTTAATGTAAGTGGATCAGTCTAACGTACGCATTCTCTAATACACGCCCACGTGCATACCCAAGTGTCTATACACTTCGATAGACGATATCTATCCCTACCTTTTATAAGATAGAAGACATCCAATACGTGCTGATGCAGGTTATACTATCAATGTCCCATTTTGAAGACATAAGACTAGAGACATTTAAGTACCAAACTGTTAGAGTGATTAGAGATCTCATCAACCATAATCACTATCATGTTTTCTCTATCACAGTTTGACACTAGGGACGTTATCATATTTATA
The DNA here is from genome assembly GCA_026214975.1 of Gentiana macrophylla. Taxonomy (NCBI): domain Eukaryota; kingdom Viridiplantae; phylum Streptophyta; class Magnoliopsida; order Gentianales; family Gentianaceae; genus Gentiana; species Gentiana macrophylla. The sequence continues at coordinate 109,690,789 of CM047810.1, forward strand.
CAACAAATAATATGAAGATAAACAATATATATAATAACATAAGTGCTTTTATTAATCATAATAAAGATATTAGATGAACTAAATAGACTGTAAATGACCCGACCCGGTCAGATCCGGTCCAACCCGATTGGGTTTAGGACACTTTCCAACACAGGCGTCATTAGAATGGCATCTGATCACACGATTCTCCTCTATAGAGACTATGTCTAGAACAACCACAAACATTAAGGATAACAGACATACAAATACTTAGTTGAGATCTTATCACCTATATCAACTATATAGTGACATTAATCTAGTATGTTAGATTCAGTGACTGTTCAACCTTGCCGGAATAACATTTATTCCTTACAATTGAATATGTCTGCTAAATCCTAACAAATAATTGAAGATATGTTCTTCATAAGAACAGAATCATAATAACATTTATTTAGTTCCCTTATCAGTTTACTAGATCCAGAATATGGTAAGTGTTACAACGTTTGCTTCACCTTCCATATCTGTATTTAATCTTTCTAATTTAATCACACTCGTAGGATATCATATATCCGATAGTTGACTTGAGTTTAGATAGATTTGTCTCAACATGCTTGCTTAGGATAGAGGCTTCAATAAGTCCTCTATTTGAGCACTTGCCCTAACTTTCCTTTTTAATCCTTTAAGCACTTGTATATATTTCTTAGTGTAGTTTTCATAAGACTTAAGAAAGATCACAAGAGCTCTATCTTTAATTTTCTTTCATAAAGAAAATCTAAACTTTATCAAATAGTTCACTTAACCTTTAGAATCGTATTCAAACATTGACTATTTAATTAACCTTTAAGCAATAATTAAAGAATTAAGTCGATACTTAAATCTTACAAATTAGAAAACAACCTTTCCAAAATTCGAGGTGGACTTCCTCATCATATGATGGAGTGAGCTTCCGTTAATAATTAAAGTCTTAGAGGGCTTCATCAAATATGTAGGTCAACTCCTGACGTGGGCCGATCAGTTGGATCCGAACAAGGGCTCTTCACCGTCACTATAATATTGGGAGACATATTATAACTCGATTTTTGTCATGGGAGTGATTTAAATTAATTCACTTAATTAATTTTAATTACGGTCTCATCTACTACGTGCATATTACTACATGTTAAGGGTGAATTTATACGATTTATATTGATATATTTTATGATAATTTCCCTCATATTCGTATAATTTGCATAAGAAACGAGTGTTTAATGGAATTATTGAGTAAATGATATTTTAAATGAGTTATTCGTAAAATAGGTTAATTTTGGTGTTTTAATTGTGATTTTATGATTATTTGGATGATATTACGTTTTGCGATGTTTTGATGTGTTATAGGTACATGTTTGATGCTCAAATGATGATCAAAAGAGATAAGAGTCGAATTACATTGATGATAGAAGGATAATGATGATTTACATTGATGAAAAAGGATAGAGATGAAGAAATCAAGATTAAGTCGATTCTCGGGATCAAGCGCCCGAAGTTTGAATCAAGCGCCCGAGAATGGACGCGAAGCGTTTGAAGATATGGGACGAGCGCCCAGGAGGAAAAAGTTGATTCGAGAGAGTTTGACGCCGAGTGGACGGGCGCCTCAAGCAAGTCCAAGTCGAGCTTAACGAAAGCGCCCAACAGGTGTGGACGGGCGCCCAGCGCCGACATTTGAAACCGACTTAAAATTCTATATATAGCCGCATTGTTTTCCACATTGATATACGAAATACACATTACTAAAAACCCTAATCCTAGGGGCGGCTTAGGCTGCGTTTTTACTCTGTTTTTCTTCAGTTTATGCACTCTAAATTCTAGGCTAGTTTAGATAGTTTTTATGCACTTCTATTCATCAATTCCAAGTTTCAAGAGGATGCTTAGAGGCTAAAGCCTTTTGAACGAGCGCCAGAAGCCGTTCGATTCAACAATTCAGTTCCTTTCTTGATTATTTTGTGAGTTTTTAATATAAGTTGTTTCATTTATCATGTTTATTATTGTTTATGCAATTTCATATCGAAAGATCGTTGCTTTGTTGATTGTTTTATTTGATGAGAATCATCTAAACGTTAGATCACCATGATAAGGAATAGATCTTTGATCTAAGTAACGAAAGTTATTAGGTTAGATTTCTAGGTTAAAAACGTTTAAAGTTTACACCTTTGGATTAGAAAAGCGTAAATCTTTAGATCGAAAGATAGAGATTTATAGACGAACTACCTAAGAAATTAGGGTTCATACTTTTGATTAGGTGAATCACAACTTGGTTAGAAATCGCGAAATAATCTGAATTGGAATTGTTGATAGGATAGGTGGATCAATTGCTCGTTTGTCCGTTATAACTTGATCAAATCCCTTGAACTAGAATTGTTTAGCTTAGTTAATCTTTATTGCATATTAGGTTTAGATTTAGTTTAATCGGTTTGAAATTCATCTTTTCTTGGCTTTAGATCTTATCTTATGTCCAGTTTTCCTTATCGTTATCTTTTGTTTTAGTTATTCCCTGTTCAGTTTATTTGTTGTTTAGTTTTGGTAATCGTGACATAGGTTAGTTAGAACAAAAACTAGGACCACCAATCGTTAGTTCCCCGTAAGATCGACCCGGTATTAGTCACTGTACTACGATCCCTGCACTTGGGGAATACCGGATTATAAATTTATTACTTGTTAATAAAATCCGTGACAAGTTTTTGGCGCCGTTGCCGGGGAACCAAACGGTTGCCTAGTGTTTGTTTTTGTTTTTTCTGTGTTTAATTGTTTTTATTCTTGTTTTAGGTAGATTTTAATTAGGTAATTACGGTTTTAGTTAGGGTTTAAGGTCTTCTTTTTATAGTTCCCTTGTGATTTGTTCTTTCTTTCTATCTCTGCTTTCTGTTTTTTCGCGTCTTCGCTTTTTTCTCCGCTCTTGCTTCGCTTTTTACGCTTCCAAACGGGCGCCTAGACCAGTGGACGCCCGTCATTCTAAATTTCTTGACTCGAACCGCTTGTAACTTGTCGGACGAAAGCGTCCATCCAATTTGGACGTCCGCCCAGCTTCTTCAACTTGTCGGACGAGTGTTTGGACTTCCGCACGCCCGCCTAGCCCACTTTAAGCGCACGCCCGCCCGCTTTTCGGACGTCCGCCTGTTCTCGTCTTAACTAATTTTATTTCTTTTTCTTTTCTTAGGCTTTAATTTTTAGTTTAGGTTTTTAAATTTTTCATTTTTAGGCTTCTACCACCTGATTTTGGTTCGGTTTATGCAAACTCGAAGTCAAAAGAGACCATTATTGTATACCCCTGACTTAGAGCAGACCATAGTCCGGCCAAACAGGCGGAAAATCTGTTTGGCGGCTCCTTCTGAAGAAGCCGATCAAAATTTAGAGGATCGTTTAGCCGAAGAATTCGAAAACTTCATAATCATGGCTGCTGAAGATAGACATACGTTGGCAGACTACGCCATGCCAGGCGAAGTCAAAGTCAACCCGGCTATTGTTATCCCAGCCATAATCGCCTGAACACTTCGAGCTAAGGCCGGGACTTATTCGGATGATGCAAAGACGATCTATTTTCCACGGTTATCGGTCGAGAGAATCCCCATACTCACTTACATACGTTCTTAGAGATATGCAAAGACTACACGCATCCAAGGAGTAAGTGAGGATGCAATAAAATCAAATCTGTTCCCATTTTCTAAAAGGAGAAGCTAAAGAGTGGTATACCTCTCTCCCCGCTGAATCTATTACCACCTGGACTGAACTCGAAAAAGAGTTCTTGAGTCAATACTTCCCACCTTCAAAAACAGCCCAGTGTTTAAACGAGATATTCACTTTCTACCAGAAAGAGAATGAATCCTTTTTCGAGTGTTGGAAAAGATTCAAGTCTTTGCTTAGAAAGTGTCCCCACCATGGCTTGCCACTGCAAAGGCAAGTCAACACTTTCTTTAGTGGATTGACCGAGCTTACAAAAGGCATGGTCAATAGTTCATCTGGTGGGGCGTTTTTGAAGAAAACGCCTGATGTGGGGTGGGCACTGTTCGAGGACATTGCCAAATATAACTATGCTCCTTCTTATCAAGCAATTCAAGCACCTCCTCCTCCTAAGGTTGAGGAAGTAAACGTGCAAAGTTTGATCGCCATGCTGCAGAAGCAGATGGCAACTTCTCAAGTTTCAAGTCAAATGAATCAAACTTCCTCTCCGCCCACGAACTCCTGTGTTACGTATTGTGAGAGTCTTTGTCCGATCGCCACATGATCGCCGGTGTCAATTCAATCCCTCGCACCTTATCAAGTGAATGTTGTTCATGATTATGGACAGTGTAATCAAGTCACATGTCAGAATTGTGACGGGGTGGGGCACACATCTAGATTATGTCCTATAAACGGGCAGAATGCTGAAGTAAATGCATTCTATGGCGGAACAATCAAAGGTCAATCGCCGCCGAATAATTTCCAAAACCAAGGGTTTAATCAATCTTCAAGTTTCAATCCAAATTCTAATTTCAATCAGAATCAAAACTTCAATAAAAACCCTGGTTTTCCTCAGAACCAGAATTCCAATCTTTCCAATTCCAATCAAAGGTTCAATCAGAATTGGCCCGCCAATTCTAATATCACTTATCCAAAGTCGGCCCACCAAATTTATTCTCAAAATTTCCAAAACTCTCAAGGCCCTCAGACGCAAGTGATATCAAAGCTCAATGGGACTCCTTTAGGGAGGAGCAAAATAGATCAATGAAAAATCTTGAGAGACAAATCGGGCAGCTGGTGAGCGATTAGCTTCAAGACCCCAGGGCAATTTCCCGCCACCGAGAAAAATCCAAAGGCGGTCAAGTTGCTCAAACCGATTTGAACAATGGCCAATGTACTGACCTCGTACCATCAATTCCATACGGTAGAGAGGAGGCCAGTGCAATGAATTTAAGAAGCGGTACTCAAGTTAGTGGTCCTTCCCACCAGGGAAACCACTAGCCCCTCCTGCCATTGATAAGGCAGGAGGGGAAGCTGAGCACCTACACTCCCCTTGGCCGAAAGAGAAGACTCAGGTGGCTGATTCCCTGAGAGGTGAAAAAGCTGGAAGTCCTCAGGTGGCTGATCCCCTGAGGAGCGAAGAATCAAGTGGAAGTCAGGAGGCTGATCCCCTGACTAATAAAAAGGTTGAAAAAACTGTTCGATGGAAGGATCTGGAAGACAAAGCTGTCAGTGCATCTTCGAAGAAAGTCTTTTCTGAGAATGATCTGAAAAAGCTTCCATTTCCACCAAGAAAGAGCAACATCCCTTTGAGTGAAGATAAGAAGTATGAAAAGGTGCTGAATCTTTTGAAAAATACTCAGGTTAATCTTCCATTATCCGAGGTCTTGGTTGAAATGCCTAAGTATACAAAATTCATCAAGGATGTTGTTTCTTCAAAAAGGAAGTTGTCAGACATGGAGAGGCTGATTGGTGAGGACTGTTCAATGATCAATTATGAAAACCTACCAACCAAAAGGGGTGACCCTGGAAAGTTCGTGCTTACAGTGTTAATGGGAGGCCTGGTCTTCCCTAACTCTTTATGTGACCTGGGTGCATCTATAAGCCTCATGCCATTGTCTGTGTGCAAACAGCTGGGTTTAATTGATCTTCTAGAACCCACTACCATGAATTTGCATTTCGCTGATAGATCTTCTAAGAAAGCAGCGGGAATCTTAAAAGACATACTAGTTCAAATTGATAGATTTACCTTTCCCGTTGACTGGTACGTCTTAGACATTGAAAATGATGAAAATGTTCCCCTGATACTTGGAAGACCTTTTCTGTCTACAGCCAGAGCCCTCATTTACTGCGATGGTGGGCGAGTGACGATACGTGTTGGTGATCAAGAGGTAAGCTATAATGTCTCCAAATCCATTCAAGTACCCTCTGGTCCTCCAACCGGCTTTTCCATTGAGGATACGTCTGATGACTTCGATGATTTGATGGAAAAGCAAGTCAAGGCTGTGGCAACTGAGTATGAGGGATTGGTTGATAATTTGAATAATCATGGTGTGGTAAGTCTAGAGCAGTTAGAAGCTGAATTTAAGGATGAGTTGTTGAAAGGAGAAGCTTTGGCAGTGGGACCACTAAGTAGACTCAGCGATGTTGAGTTGAAAGGTGGAGAGCTCAAATCAAGTTTAGAAGACCCCCCTGCAGATTTAGTGTTGAAACTGTTGCCTAAACATCTTAAGTATGTGTTTTTAAGAGAAGGTGACAAGCTTCCATTGATTGTATCTGCCAAGCTGTCTCGTTTAGAGGAAATGAAACTAATCAACGTCTTGAGGAAAAATGAAAAAGCCTTTGGATGGCAAGTAGGAGATATCAGAGGGATATCCCCCGACATCTGTATGCATAAGATCAAGACTAATGAGGGTACGAAATGTGTTAGACAGCCCCAGTGGAGGCTCAACCCTCATATGCAAGAGGTGGTTAAGAAAGAAATCATCAAACTTCTGGACATGGGAATCATTTATGCCATCATTTCGATAGTGAATGGGTTTCCCGACTCAAGTAGTTCCCAAGAAAGGTGGAATTACAATTGAGAAGAATGAGAAGGAGAGGAAATAGCATTGAGACTTGTCACTGGTTACAGAGTCTGCGTCGATTATCGAAAGCTCAATGAGGTAACCATGAAAGATCACTTTCCCCTTCCATTCATTGACCAGATGCTTGAGCGTCTGGCGGGACACGCATTCTACTGCTTCCTGGATGGATATTCAGGATACTTCCAGATACCCATTGATCCATCTGACCAAGAAAATACCACTTTCACCTGCCCTTATGGTACATTCGCTTACAGGCGAATGCCATTTGGTCTCTGCAATGCACCAACTACATTTCAAAGATGTATGTTGGCTATCTTTGACGGGCTCGTAGAAAAGTGTATGGAAATTTTTATGGACGATTTTTCGGTCTTGGGTCAGTCTTTTGATGATTGTCTTGACAACCTTGACCAGGTCTTATCCAGATGCGTGGAAAAGAACTTAGTTCTGAATTGGGAGAAATGCCATTTCATGGTAGATGAGGGAATAGTTCTTGGCCACAAGATCTCTGCCAAGGGTATTGAAGTTGACAGGGCAAAAGTAGAAGCTATCGAGAAGATGAGTTATCCTAAGAATGTGCGCGAAATCAGAGGTTTTCTTGGACATGTCGGTTTCTATAGAAGATTCATTCAAGACTTCTCCAAGATAGCCAAGCCCCTGTCTACTTTACTTAAGGAAGACGTTGAGTTCAATTTTGATGAGGATTGCAAGCAAGAGTTTGAGGAGCTTAAGAACCGGTTAATCTCTGCTCCAATTCTTGTATCGCCTGACTGGAATCTCCCCTTCGAGCTTATGTGCGACGCATCAAACTATGCGGTTGGTGTTGTTTTAGGACAAAGAATCAAAGGAAATTCCAGCCAATCTATTACGCCTGATCACACATTGAATCCTTCTCAAGTTAACTATACTACTATTGAAATAGAATTATTGGCCGTAGTCTTTGCTATGGACAAGTTTCGTGAGTTACTTGTTAGGAGCTCAAGTGATCGTGTGTGGGATGATCACGCCGCTTTTGCGTTATCTCGATGACTAAGAAAGAGGCTAAACCGCTCACCTGCGTTGAATCTTGACCCAACAAGAGTTTGACGTTCAAATTAAAGACAAAAAGGCGTTGAAAACGTCGTGGCGGATCATGTTTCGAGAATGTTAAGTGAGGAAAAGGATGATCGGATGATGATATAGATCTTTACTTTCCTCTAGAAAACATTATGCTTATCGATGGTCTGCGCTCAGGATGTTCCAGGTATTCTTCCATTGTCAATTACCTTCATTCCCGATATCTTGATCCGAATTCTCTTATCGAGAAGAAAAGTTCTTCTCTCGATTTGAAATCTTCGTTTGGGATGAACCTTATCTGTTTAAGATCTGTAAAGATGGTCTGCTTAGAAGATGTGTTCCAGAATCTGAGCAGCGCGACATTATTGAGCAGTGCCACAGTGGACCCACTGGAGGTCACTTTGGTCCTTGGAAGACCGTTGCTAAGATCTTCCAATCCGGTTTCTATTGGCCTACGATCTTTAAAGATACAGAAGCTTTCTGTAAAGCATGTGATAGATGCCAAAGAACCGGAACTTTGACAAGGCATTTTGACATGCCTTTGAAACCCATCCTAGAATGCGAAGTCTTTGATGTATGGGGCTTCGATTTTATGGGACCATTCCCATCATCTTGTGGTAACAAATACATCTTAGTCTGCGTGGGTTACGTGTCCAAATGGGTGGAGGCACAAGCCACAACTCACAATGATCATAAGACGGTCATGAAATTCTTAAAGAAAAACATTTTCATGAGATTTGGATGTCCTCGAGCCTTGATCAGTGATGAAGGAACGCATTTTTGCAACCGACCCTTAGAAAAAGTGCTTGAAAAGTATGGTTTTCGTCATAAGACCGGTACACCATATCATCCTATGACGAGTGGTCAGGTTGAAAGAAGCAACCAAAGCATTAAGAAAATCCTGGAAAAAACGGTTAATAGTCATAGAAAAGACTGGATTTTGAAATTAGATGATGTACTGTGGGCATACAGAACCGCCTATAAGACTCCTATGGGTACATCTCCATATCAAATGGTTTATGGTAAGCCATGTCATCCGCCATCGAGTTAGAGCCACAGAGTTTATTGGGCTACAAAGTTTCGAACTTTGATTCCCAATCTTGTGGTAAGCATCGATCGCAACAGATTGCATGAGTTGGACTAATTGAGACTCGAGGCTTACGAAAGCGCCAGATCGGCAAAGATAAGATGAAACTCCTCCATGACGCCAAGATTAAGAAGAGAGAATTTCAAGTCGGGAACAAGTTCTTTTGTATAATTCCAGGCTACATCTGTTTCTGGAAAGTTAAGGACACGATGGTCCGGTCCCTTTGAAATTCTCCAAATCATTCTCGGAGGCGTTTAGAACTACGAGGTTATGGTGACCAACCGCTTTGAGTAAATGGTCAAAGTGTAAGCACTACATTGGTGAACCCAAGGAAAAGCCTTTGATTGTTCGTTTCCTCGATATCCTAGGGTGTGGTACTAAAGAAATCGAAGAATTTGACGAGTTTTCACCCGACCTGTTTTCAGAGGATGACGGTAGTGGTCGATCTGAAGAAGTTCTAGCCGGTAGTTGGGATATGGAAGAGTATGAGAGGGAGCGTCAGCTGAAACGTCATCGGAATACTCAGAAGAAGAGGAAGTCGACCATGGGGCAGTTTAACCGTATTTGGAAAGCTATCAAAGATTTCACCCCATGTGTTAAGTGTTGTTTCTGTAGCCGAACTACTGACCCAAGTCTACACGAGGTAGTGGCTGGCAGAAAAGTTAAATGGCCTGATCCAGGCTAACCTTGAACTGTGTCGAGCTAACGACATTAACCAATAGCGCTACTAGGAGGCATCCTAGATATCCCTTTTAATACTAGTTACTTTTGTTTTTTACTTTTTATTGCTTTAAGTTGTTTAAGTTTCTAGCCTTATTAAGCTTTTGTTTGTATCTGTCGGTTAGCAGTGTTTTAGATATGGATTTCGGAGTTCTACCAGAGGAGTTACCTTTCCTTAGGAGGATCCCACTTATCACTATAGATGACGGACCGGGAGGGACTATCGTTTTGCACGTAGACTTTGATATTAGTACCCGCATCAGGACTGTCACCTATGTTCTTATTCTTCCCCGATGTCGGGAGGTGGAGACTTTACTACTGAGGAGTTGCAGGCAGCTCTAGGACGTCCATACACAATCCTGAATGATCCGATGCTGACAGCTTTAGCGCTAGTGATGCAAGCTGAACATTTTCGGGGTGTTGATGTAGCTGGTGAGGATTGGGGTTTGCAGGATGAGTATGACTTCCCTCCGGCGATTGATATGCTCCGCCGTCTTATCCGAGTTGTGGATTGGTCGGAAATTTATGATGACTAGCGTTGTTAGGTTGTTTCGTCGAGCAAACGACGTAAAACAAAAGCGCTCGGTGGGAGGCAACCCACTATTTTATATTGTTTTTACCTATTTTCTAGTGATTTTATGTAATTCGTCGTTTTTCATTTGTATTTGTGAAGTTTTATTTAAGTTTAATGAGAGAATGCAAATTTGAATTTAAATTGTATGAAATTTTATAATTTTTGCATTTTCCTGCCTTGGACGCCCGTCCAGAAGTCTGGACGCCCGTCCGCCATGGCCAATTCTTGGACGAGCGTCCACTATGCCTGGGACGCCCGTCTAAAATTCTCCTCCAATCTCGTATTTAATTTGAAAGCTTGACGAAGCGTCGATACACTGGACGCCCGTCCAGTTCATATATTCCTTATCAACGCCCGTCCACGAGTTGGGCGAGCGCCCAAGCACTCCGCCGCGTTCATAGGCAGAGTGCGGGGCAAGATCCTTTGGAGGAGTTGAGGTTGAAATTTTGCCCGGATGTGGCATGGACGTTGAGACCGGTGGAGACCGGAAGGAGTTGGTCACCACTACTGGACGGAGGACTGGAAAGTCAGTGTAGGTTCATCTGAGTCGGTTTGTTGCAAAGAACAATCTGACGCATTTTCACATCGGTGACCTAGGCATGTTATATGCTTTGACATTTGGATTAAATGTGAATGTGGGACAAGCGTTATACGATGAGATAGCTGTCAATCAGAAGGTTTATACGCGTAGCTTGATTATCCTCACCTGATTCATAGTTTGTGTCTTGATGCCGGTGTGCCTGAGTATGGATCGGATCACAAACCAAAGAACCCGAGACCTATACAGAGAGAAAGGGGTAAGTCTTCGGGACGTTCTGAGACGGAGGGACCACATGAGCCTGGTTCATCTTCGGCACCGCCTCGAGCATCCTCCCTTCCTACTTTATCTCCCTCAGTCCGGATGAGGTTGAGTATGGCCAACAGCGTACGGAACTGGATGGAGGATATTCGGACTTCACAGAATAACATCTTGACTATTTTACGGTGCATCAGTGAGGACCGGAAGCCGAGGGACGACAGAGTTTTTGACCCAAGCATCATCGATTATGTCTATTCTGATGAGATTGAGCAGGCCATTACGGATGTTCTGGAAGGGTCTGAGTCTTCTTCGGATGAGGAGCAGCTTGATGCTCCTGCGGGTGGAGCACCTCCGGCTGGTGATTCTGCGGCACCAGGGCAGCCCTGATCTTATTTTTCCATTTTAGATTTTGATTTGTCCTAGGTACGATGCTTGTATAATCTTGCTACTTTCTATCCCGTGATTCGTTGTACTTTTCATATTGCTACTGTTTATTTTTCCGATGGATCATGTAAGCCATTAGGCGTCCATACTTTCATTTCTACTCTGTTTCAACTTTTGGATGTATTGAATGTTTCACCTTTTGATTTTCCTCATTTTTAATATATCATTTCACTTTGGTATGATTCCCCGTTTTCCCCGAGATTTTTCCGTGTTTGTCGAGTAGTGCAGGTATATTTTTAGCGGTTTTGTCGAGCTACATTGTATGGTTACGAGTTCGACTTGTCACTACGTAGGCTCCGGCCTGACCATCGATTCGAGTATCGATTGAAATCAGCTAAGTCTTTTATCTTTTCTTTAATTCTGCACAACATGAGGACATGTTGATCTTTAAGTGTGGGGGGGGGAATGATTTGAAATGTATCTATACATTTGCTTAATTCGTGATGTTTCTATGCAAAATGAGCTAGAATTTTCAAAAAAATTCGACATTTTTGTTTTTGTTTTGTCCTGAGTAGGCAATTCAATTCAATGTTTGTTATTGTTATAGTCATCCAAGCTATATACTGTATGTTTGATGAGTTAGTTGTTTCACCTGAGATCTATTTTTCACGAGCCATAGTGAACGATGAGCTAATTTATAAAGTTATACCCCTTTTTTGACGAGTGATTTCTGATTTTCTTATAAGTCATGTGCTTAGTGCTACGTATATATCTTGAGATTTATGATAGTTTGTATTTAGATCCGAAGTATGATATACTGTGAATATCTAAGGTTTGAATGTGATAAGTAACACGTAACTTATTGTCAAATGAAAAAGTTGAATTTTAAGAAGAATTATTGGGTGTGTCGAAAGCTAGTCGATGATTTGAGTGCGATAGGGTATACCACGTATGTCCTATACCACTATGATGACCAAAAGCTCACGACAGTCAAAAGAAGCTGCCTTATGATTTGAGTAAGGTAGGGTATATCTCAAATGTCCTATTCTGCTATGACAGGGCAATAGCTCATTCTGATGTGCGTATAAAAGTGAAATAATTGAATCAACCTATATAAGAATTGTTATGAAATAAATGAAAGACTAAGTCATCGTCTATCTTATCCCCAGTAGACACTAATGGATATGCTGTAGGGATTATCCTCTGAGTATTTCAGAAAGACCCTAGATATATTCTATCATCCTTTTCGGGATATTTTACGTTTGTAGGGTACATCTTATGAGTGTCATTTATTGCTAGTCTACGAGGGGGTATTAGCTAGTTTTGCTTTGAGTTTCTCAAGTTTGGATTTAGTGGAAGTTTTCTATGGCTTTGCACACACACCGTGGTGAACTTCTAATTTATTGAATGTATGTTATATCTGCTTGAATGTCTGTTTTTTTTGTCTCGAGCCTTGATTTGGTTTTGTTTTGCTCGGGACGAGCAAAAGCTAAGTGTGGGGGAGTTGTTAAGGGTGAATTTATACGATTTATATTGATACATTTTATGATAATTTCCCTCATATTCATATAATTTGCATAAGAAACGAGTGTTTAATGGAATTATTGAGTAAATGATATTTTAAATGAGTTATTCGCAAAATAGGTTAATTTTGGTGTTTTAATTGTGATTTTATGATTATTTGGATGATATTACGTTTTGCGATGTTTTGATGTGTTATAGGTACATGTTTGATGCTCAAATGATGATCAAAAGAGATAAGAGTCGAATTACATTGATGATAGAAGGGATAATGATGATTTACATTGATGAAAAAGGATAGAGATGAAGAAATCAAGATTAAGTCGATTCTGGACTGGCGTCCAGAAGTTTGAACTGGCGTCCAGAATGGACGAGCGTTTGAAGATATGGACGAGCGTCCAGGAGGAAAAAGTTGATTCGAGAGAGTTTGGGCCGAGTGGGCGGGCGTCTCAAGCAAGTCCAGAGGCGAGCTTAACGAAGCGCCCAACAGGGGTGGACGGGCGCCGGCCGCCCGACATCTTTGAAACCGACTTTAAATTCTATATATAGCCGCATTGTTTTCCACATTGATGTACGAAATACACATTACTAAAAACCCTAATCCTGTGGGCGGCTTAGGCTGCGTTTTTACTCTGCTTTTTCTTGATTTATGCACTCTAAATTCTAGGCTAGTTTAGATAGTTTGTATGCACTTCTATTCATCAATTCCAAGTTTCAAGAGGATGCTTAGAGGCTAAAGCCTTTTGAACGAGCGCCAGAAGCCGTCCGATTCAACAATTCAGTTCCGTTCTTGATTATTTTATGAGTTTTTAATATAAGTTGTTTCCTTTATCATGTTTATTATTGTTTATGCAATTTCATATCGAAAGATCGTTGCTTTGTTGATTGTTTTATTTGATGAGAATCATCTAAACGTTAGATCATGATAAGGAATAGATCTTTGATCTAAGTAACGAAAGTTATTAGGTTAGATTTCTAGGTTAAAAACGTTTAAAGTTTACACCTTTGGATTAGAAAAGCGTAAATCTTTAGATCGAAAGATAGAGATTTATAGACGAACTACCTAAGAAATTAGGGTTCATACTTTTGATTAAGTGAATCACAACTTGGTTAGAAATCGCGAAATAATCTGAATTGGAATTGAATGTTGATAGGATAGGTGGATCAATTGCTCGTTTGTCCGTTATAACTTGATCAAATCCCTTGAACTAGAATTGTTTAGCTTAGTTAATCTTTATTGCATATTAGGTTTAGATTTAGTTTAATCGGTTTGAAATTCATCTTTTCCTGGCTTTAGATCTTATCTTCTGTCCAGTTTTCCTTATCGTTATCTTTTGTTTTAGTTATTCCCTGTTCAGTTTATTTGCTGTTTAGTTTTGGTAATCGTGACATAGGTTAGTTAGAACAAAAACTAGGACCACCAATCGTTAGTTCCCCGTAAGATCGACCCGGTATTAGTCATTGTACTACGATCCCTGCACTTGGGGAATACCGGATTATAAATTTATTACTTGTTAATAAAATCCGTGACACTACAATATCATATAAAGTAAAACATACACAACATTCCGCGCACAATATAACCGGTATGATCATGGACTTTTCCTAGGTGCGGTTTCGAATACAAATTGACGAAACCGCGGGCCACTACTAAGGGTAGCCGCAACCACCAATGGATCTTTAATGTGCTCCATCTCCATGGATATGTATCCTTCTTTCTTTTGGTCCTCTTCTTTGTCATCAATTTACTTTTACATAAAAATCTATCTAATAAATTTTACACCCGCCGCACACGGGGGAGCTAACGGGAGTGGGGTAATGCAAAAATAAAACTAGGTCACGTTCTTCATTACGGCCTAGGACAACAATAAAAACCAACAGAAAATAAAGCATTCACATCTATCCTATTGGTGAATCCATGATCAATCGGGGTCCATATAATCATATTATATCTACTATCTAATTCATACAATCGATATCTTATGAAAAAGATAAAATTAAATTTTTACTACTTGTGTCTTTATAGTATCCAATCAATTAATTAATCAACGTTTAATTAATTAATAGCTTTAATCGAAATAATATTAACCATTAATAATAAATCAATTTTTAATTTTAATTTTCTAATTTAAACTATTTTAAATAAAATTAAAATCATGTTGGTCTCTTTTGCTTCTTTACTTTTGATTCTTAATCAAAAAGATGCCTTTGGTTTGGTCCAAACCAAATTTAAAGGCATCTTAGGCCTTTTTCAAAAATCAAATATTTTTGGAGGAGGCCTGGGCCCTTAAGTATTTTCCAAAATCAAATATTTTGGAAGAGGTCTAGGCTTATTCCAAATTTTGGAATGACCTAGTATTTGGTTCATAACCAAAACTTAATTCTTCCTAACAAACTGGGTGATGCCACACGGCTTCCCAATGACCAAACTATTTGAACCATTGGTTAGTAACATGACATCAACTAAACAAAAGAGAAATTACCAACCATGGACCATATTGAAAACATAAGGATGCACAAAACAAAAATTATAAGGGGAAAGGGGAGGCTTGGCCGGCAGCCTCCGCCGCCGGCGTTGCTATGGCGGTGATGCCGCTGCCACCCAATCATCTTCCCTTTATTTCTTTCTGTGCACTAATTATGAATCAATGTCATACATAATTTATTCTATTGGATCTAATTTACTACGCGAATAAAAGATGCTTATTGGTTAAGCTCGGGACCGCTTTGATACCACTGTTAGGAAATCTATCGAGTAGCGCAGCGGAATTTAAAATTGATTTCCCGATCCAGGATCGTCTCTGTTTAAACAATAAACATATAAGAGAGGGGACGGTACTATTACCTTGGTTGATCTAAAAGAACGACGCTTTGACCGTCCGGTAGGAGTAGATGTGCACGAGCCGTCCAAGTGTTCGGCCTCTACCAGTAATCCGCACGAGCACCTCGCCGGACTCCCGCCAAGGATTGCTACTAGAAAAACCCAACTGCTAGGTCGGCCTTTTCTCTCTCTACTAACTCTCTCTAGAAGCTCTCTTACTTTTCACATGAACAATTAGCTCTTGGAATTATGGTGTACAAAAGAGCTAGCCAACCCCTCCTTTATATAGAGTAGGTGGCGCCCCAAGCCTCTCAAAAATCCTTGGGGAACAAGTCTTGAGTAGAGTAAGGAGAAAGAAAACATTTTCCTAATAAAATAAGAAAAATATATTTGATTGATTTATCTCATTAATATTCAATATCTTATATTAAATATTTCCAATATTTTGTCAATATCTTATATTGACTATATTTATCTTATTACAATAAATCTACTTTTCCAAAATCAATTAATATCCAATATTAATATTATAGTAATATTATTAATTAAATTGCACAATTCAAGTGTATCTTAAACACTAATGAATGGCGCCACCTTTAGCCATAAATTGGCTTCTGGAATATTCTTTAATTAATATAATACTATGATTAATTAACTAGCAAAATACATGTATATCATACATATTTTGAAATATATGTATCACTATACATATTTAATTAATCAACATAATTAATATCTTGTATTATATTTATTCATAATAAATAAATACCACCATATTAATTTACCACTATAACCTTTATAGTATTGAGATAAAACTTTCCTTATTTGGTTATCAACTATAACCGCATTTTAATCTGACTCGATGTTCATATGTGTGTGACCCAATAGGCTTCCGAATATGTTGGTCGTAGAAATAAGGCGTAATTATACAAATGCCCTTCACTTCTAACGATCACGGATAGCGTCTAGCAACACGTCCGTGACCCCCAATCATCGGAAGAGTCAATACGCAATGACTACTACCTTTCATGTGCTCGGTTAGCGTGTAAATAGAATCATATCGCTGTAATAATATCCATATGGTCATACGTCGAGTGTCAAGCATTGACGACCGTATCTTATAATCTAGATATCATGCTCTCTCGAAGTAACTCATTTACTTCCACTTTGCAAAGATTCACGAGAGTAAGACATTCCTTATAAGAAGGCCCTTTCAGGCATTCACCCCTACTCTTACGGTACGCGATTCCTAGACGACCTAACATGTATACTCCGCATGCTTCAGTATCATACCCAATCACCATCGCATGATCGCCCCATGGTTAGAGGAAACCTCAATAGTGTGAAAGCATGACAATCCACACCGTGATGCCATGTAGACTCCAGTCCTAAGGATAATTACACAACCGTCACATAGTGTGACACTTAACAGTGTAAGTGGGTCAGTCTAATGTACGCATTCTCTAATACACGTCCACGTACAGTCCAAGTGTCTCCACATTTCGATAGACGAGATCTATCCCTGCCCGTAAAGACAGAAGACATCTAATACGTGCTAGTCTGTACGTACTATCAATGCCCTGTTTAATTGTACATCAGCCTAGAGACATTTAAGTATCAAACTTATTAAAGTGATTAGAGATCTCATCAACCATAATCGCCTATCATGGTTTCTCTACCACAATTTAATACTAAGGACGTTATCATATAACAATTCATAATTGGTTCTTTAAAAGAACAAATATATGACAACAGAAAAGCCATTTATTATATATGTATAATCATAAAGAAAGTAGAAATGATCCGACCCAGTCGGACCTGGTCCAACCCGATTGGGTTTAGGACACTATTTCAACACAAACTTGACAATGGTCTCTACATATTAGATATGAATGTTGATATACTTAATATAAACAATAAGAAAGCTAAAGTAAATGACTTGAATGAATCCTGCTTGTGGAATTGTAGACTTGGTCATATAAATAAGAATCGCATTTTCAAACTTCATAAAGATGGATTGTTGGATCACTTTGATTATGAATCATTTGATACATGGGAAGCTTGTTTACTTAGCAAGATGACAAAGTCACCATTTAGTGGCAAAGGGATAAGATCCAATGAATTGCTTGAGCTCATACATACTGATGTATACGGCCCAACATCAATTCAAGACAAATGAGGATACTCTTATTTTATAACCTTCACTGATGACTATTCTCGATATGGTTATGTGTACTTAATGAAGTATAAGTCTGAAGCTTATGAAAAGTTCAAGGAAATAAGTGAAGTGGAGAAACAACTAGGTAAAGAAATTAAGACACTTCGATCCGATCGAGGTGGCGAATACCTATATGGAGAGTTTCAAGATTACTTAAAGGAGAATGGGATTCTACCTGAATGGACTCCGCCCGGAATGCCTCAGATGAATAGCGTGTCTGAGAGAAGAAATCGCACCATGTTAGACATGGTGCGCTCCATGATGAGCTATGCAGTTATTCCAAAATCGTTTTGAGGGTATGCTCTAGAAACAACATCCTACACACTAAACCGAGCTCCATCAAAGATAGTTGAGTCAACTCCCTATGAAGCGTTCAAAGGGAAAAGGCCAATGCTAGGATATCTAAAACCTTGGGGATGTCCCGTTTACGTGAAACGGACCATGCATGACAAATTGGGACCTAGATCTGACAAATGTTTGTTTGTGGGATACCCTAAGGAACTAAAGGGTACCAATTATACCATCCTAGAGAACAAAAGGTGTTTGTCTCCAAGACTGGCCATTTTCTAGAGAAAGAGTTTATTCTTGATCAGGTCAGTGGGAGTAAGATTGATCTTGAAGAAATTCATGAACCACTTGCAAACGACAGTCAGTTGATGGAAGAGGAGCAGACACCGCATACTGATGAGGTGCAGACACCTGCTCTAGAAACACAGACACCTTGAAGATCCACTAGGGAACGTCATGAACCCGAAAAGTACACTGGCGTATATCTCATGGAAGATGAGGACCCTAAAACTTACGAAGAGGTGTGATGAGGCATGACAAAGAGAAATGGCTAGAAGCCATGAATTATGAAATGGAATCCATGAAAGACAGCCAAGTTTGGAACTTAGTTGATCCACCTGAAAGAATAATTCCTATAGGATGTAAATGGGTCTTTAAGAGAAAGACTGACATGGATTGTAATATGACAAACTACAAGGCAAGGTTGGTGGCAAAAGCTTATAAGCAAAGATAAGGAGTTGACTATGATGAAACCTTTTCCGCAAGAGCTATGCTAAAGTCCATTAGAATTTCGCTTGCTAATGCAAGATATAGCATGATTATGAGATCTGGGCAGATGGATGTGAAAACAGATTTTCCTTAAGGGAATCTGTTTGAGGAAGTGTACATGACGCAAACTCGAGGTTTCACAAATGATGATGCTAGGATGGTATGCAAGTTGCAAAGATCCATTTATGGATTGAAGCGAGCTTCTCAGTTCTCGGAGTTGGAATCTTTGCTTTGATGAGACAATCAAACGGTTAGATTTCATCAAGAGCGAAGATGAGCCGTGTGTTTACAAGAAGGTTAGTGGGAGTGCCGTGGTTTTCTTAGTACTTTATGTAGATGACATATTGCTTATAGGATATGATATTCCTATGTTACAGTCAGAAAAAGTTTGGTTGTCCAAGAACTTCTTTATGGAGGACTTGGGTGAAGCAGCCTATATTCTAGGAATCAAGATCTATAGAGATAGATTTAAAAGGTTGCTTGGTCTGTCACAATCCACCTATATAGACAAGATGCTGAAGAGATTCAGCATGGAGCAAACCAAGAGAGGATTGTTGCCCATGTCACATGGGGTCTACCTTTCGAAGGAAATGTGTCCTAAGACAGGGGAGGAAAGAGCACATATGAGTAAGACCCCTTATGCTTCGGCAATAGGGTCTATCATGTATGCCATGTTGTGCACAAGATCGGATGTCTCGTACCCTTTGAGTATGACTAGTAGGTACTTGTCAAATAAAGGTGATGGTCACTGGATTACGGTCAAGAATATTCTCAAGTACATAAAGCGTACTAAGGATATGTTCCTGGTTTTCGGGAACTCTGATTTGGTATTACGAGGTTACACGGATGCCGCCACACCTGACGACAAGGATGACTTTAAGTCACAGTCAGTTTGTTTTCACGCTTAACGGGCGGAGCAAATGGTGGAAGAGTTCCAAGCAGGAGACTACTGTAGACTCTACAACGGAAGCCAAGTATATAGCAGCCTTGGAGGTGGCAAAAGAAGCAGTTTGGATCAAGAAGTTCATTACCGAACTTGGTGGGGTTCCCTACATTAACGGTTCAGTCCCACTGTACAGTGATAACAATGGAGCAATTGCTCAGTCAAAGGAACCAAGGTCTCATTAGAAGTCCAAACATGTGCTACGGCACTATCACTTGATTCGAGAGATAGTAGATAGAGAAGATGTAAAGATACAAAAAGTCCACACGGATGATAACATAGCTGATCCGTTAACAAAGGCGTTGTCACAAGCAAAGCATGAAAAACATGTTCACATGCATGGGCTTAAGCATATAGGTGATTGGCTTTAGGCCAAGTGGGAAATTGTTGAATGTGTCCTAAACCCAATCGGGTCAGGTCGTTTACAGTCTATTTAGTTAGTATTAAACTGTGATAGAGAAACCATGATAGTGATTATGGTTGACGAGATCTCTAATCACTTTAATAAGTTTGATACTTAAATGTCTCTAGTCGTATATAATGTCAAACAGGACATTGATAGTACGAATAGACTAGCACGTATTGGATGTCTTCTATCTTATTGAAGATAGGGATAGATCTTGTCTATCTAAGTGTAGAGACACTTGGACTGTACGTGGACGTGTATTGGAGAATGCGTACGTTAGACTAGCCCACTTACATTAAGTGTCGCAGTATGTGGCAGTTGTGTAATTATCCTGAGACCGGAGTCTTCATGGCATCTTAGTGTGGATTGTCATGCTTTGACACTATTGAGGTTTCCCCTAACCATGGGGCGATCATACGGTAGTGCCCGGGTATGATATGAAGCATGCGTAGGATACATGTTTGTTCGTCCAGAAATCGCGTATTCTATTAGTAGGAGTGAATATCCGAAATGGCCTTCTTATAAGGAATGTCTAGCTCTCGTGAATCTTTGAAAATTGGGAGTAAATGAGTTATTTCGAGAGAGCATGATATCCAGATTATAAGATACGATCGTTGATGTACTGACACTCGAGATACGATTGTATGGATATTGTAACAGCGATAGGATTCTATTTACGCGGTAACTGTTTCACATGAAATGTAGTAGTCATTGGTTTTGACTCTTCCGATGATTAGGGGTCACGGTGTGTTGCTAGACGCTATCCCGTGAACGTTAGGTATGAAGTACATTTTCGTAATTTGCACTTTGTGTCTACGGCCAACATATTCGAAAGCCTATCGGGTCACATACATAAGAACATATAGCCGGATTAAAATGCGGTTATAGTGATAACCAAATAAGGAAAGTTTGTCTCGACTATAAAGTGTTATAGTAATTAAATTAATATGATGGTATTTATGTATTATGAATAAATTAAATACAAGATATTAATTATATTGATTAATTAAAGAATAATCCGGAAGCCATTTAATGGCTATGTGGGGCGCCACTTTCTAGTGAATAAGATACACTTGAATTGTGCAATTTAATTAATGGTATTATCATATATTAATATAGGGCTGGACAAAAATCCCTTAAAACCCGACCCAACCTGGTTCCCATCCCTCTCCCAACCCGATTTTCCCCAACCCTTATTTTTCCCGACCCGATTTTGTCGGGTTTTCTCCCTTCCCGAGCAAGGATGGGAATATATCCGGGTATAATGTTTGAATCCCAACGGGTTCCGATCCCGACCCTACAAAACTAATTGTTGTTTTAAAAAATTTATTGATTATTTTTTCCTAAAATAATTATTTATTGTTTATTTATGAATTGATACGCACTCACTGCAAAAATATAGAAAATTTTCTTGATTCTTGTCTAAAGTTTTCCTTAATTTATGGTAGTGAATCAATCAAGTGATACCATGCATTTTTTTAAGTTGGAGGTTGCACATTCATAATAAAAACGCTACTTTGGTGTTAGTCTAATTTGGTGAATTATGAAAAATATGCTGGTGAGTCGATGACTATATGATAATAAAATCTTACGGTCACCATTGGACTGATTGTATTGCATTATGAACTTGTGTATTTATTTTTATGAAATTGTTAAACTATGGATATTTTTGTTGATGGTGATGATGAATTAGATATTTTGAGGAAAAATTACAACAAAAAAAAATGACGAAAAACAAAATATAACATTTTGCGGGGATATTTATTCCTACCCGACCCGATTCCGAATATCCTGGAGTCCCGATTGTTGGGTCCCGACACCTATCGGGTTAGGGTTCGGGGAGCAAAATGGTTTCCCAAATCTTATCGGGTTGGGAAATGGGTTGAAGGGTTATGGGATGGGACCCAACCCGATGCCATTAGATATTAATTGATTTATGTAAAATAGAATTATGGTAATAAGTTAAAGATAGTCAATATTAGATATTGACAATATCTTGGATTTATTTAATATAAGATATTAAATTAAATGAAATAAATCTAGAATATTTATTTTTCTTATTTTACTAGTAAAATGTTTTCTTACTCATCAATCTACACAGAAGCTTTTCCCAATCAGATTGGGACACAGTGGGGCGCAGATCACCTCTATATAAGCAAGAGGTAGGCTAGCTCTTTTGTACGTCACAATTAGAATAGTTCTAATAAACTGAGAGCTTCTTAGAAAGAGATTTCGAGAGAGAAAAAATGTCAGTCTAGCAACTGGATTTTTCTAGTAACTATCCAAGGAGGATTCCGGCGAGGTGCTCGTGTGGATATTGATAGAGGCTGGACACGTGGACGGTTTGCACGCACAGCTACTCTTCTTTGACGGTCAAAGCGTCGATCTTATAGATCAACTGAGGTAATCACCGTCAACTACTTAACGTTTATTGTTTTAAACGGAGTCGATCTTGGGATCGGAAATCAATTTAAATTCCGCTGCGCAAACTAGTTGATTTCCTAACACCCATAACATGTAGATCCGCCAATGGTCACATTGCTACATTATGAATAGTCTCATTGACACATTAGGTTGAGCATTATTGACTTCCTTTTCCATTTATTGATAAAGCGCTTAGATACATACAATTTTTTTTGTTGCTTCCACACTGTATCATCATACAATTGTCTGAAATTAATCTTCCGAACTCATGTCATGCAATTGTCTGAAACTAATCCTCCGAAATCATGTCATGCACAAAAAATATGACATCTCCCAACAGTGTTTACTAGATCTAAAATAAGAATTTGAGAAATCTTGCTTAAACGATCAGATAAATGCAATTTCTGACAAATATAATAAAGTGCCAATCTTGCTTAGGATGCTCAATTTTAGCATTTTCATATGGAACAATAAATCATGTAATTTGTCCATCGGCCCGAAATAATAATAATAATAATAATAATAAGAAAGTATAGAGTTTGGTGGAAGTATTAGACGAGTTGAACTCGATTTTACAATATATATTTTATAAAAATAAAACAAATTCTAAAAAAGTATTCGAGGTTACAACTGAAATCGAGTTATATCGAATTCGATATTGTCTTTGGCTCGATCGAGTTTGAATGAAAGTTTTTATAAATCGAGTCAAAATCGAGCCTTTAAAAAGTATTGAGTTGACTCGGTTGGCTCGATTTTTAGGGAAGTTATTAGATGCACCCGATATACACGGATACCCATGTGGCAAACTGAAGAACTAAATTCAAAATGTGTGATCCAAATTTGTTTACCTGTCAATTTAATATATGTGGATATACCGCATAAAAAGTTTCCCGATTTATGTGGGTTGTTTAATTCGGTGGAATTGGGATCGTCTGTTGTGACGCCCCATTTACGTGGTGTCTTTGTGTAAAACGACGTCGTTTCGACGCCAAACGACACCGTTTTCTTTGTATATTTTTAAATTTTTAATTAGCGCCAAAACGACATCGTGAAGACTCGAAACGACGCCTTTTGGCGGTCACAGCAGCCCCTGCTGTGTAATAATCACAGCAGAGGATCCGGGCTCCAATTCGGTGGGCGTCTGCGGTCTGTCTGAAAATGTCCCTGGAACCGAACGAAAAGAAAGCGATACACACTGAAGCGTCCAGCTTGGAGTGAAGTGAAGCTTTAGCTTAGATTGAAGAATGAGAATGGAAAGTAGTGAAGAAGAAGATGATTTCCCATTCATCGAGAGCGTCACGCCACAGTCCAAGATCGACACTACCTTCCAATCTAAAACTGAAAAGGTAACCCATTTTTCGCTTCGATGTTATTCTTGTCTTTACAGTATTCTTAGGTCGTTTTTACCCTGATTAATCCACTGTAGAGAATGATTCTTTTAGCGAGATGTAAAAAACATTGTTTGGATTTGTTTTTTCTAGCTGGAATCCGCCTTTGTTTCTATACTTGTACTGTAATTTGCTTGAAGTGGATTCCTTTTAAGGCAGTGTTTGCAAAGTGTTCGACGTTTTTTTGGAATAAGTGTTTTTTTTTTTAAGTAGATACCAAAAATTTCCATCTCGTACTGAGATTAACTTGTGAAATGTACCCCTGCAGCTACCATTTTCATTTGGTAACTCGCCATTTTTCTTAATTTTACAGGGGATTAGGAAGATATGTTTTGAGCTTTTGGATTTGAAAGATGCGGTGGAAAATTTGTGTGGTAATACGCCCACGAAATATGGTGCTTTTTTGAGGTAATTTAGCACATTTACCTCTTGGAAATTGTTAATTTACATTCATACTTGGTGAGCACTTCTTAATTGTTAACAAGGTTGTGCCCTACTTGGATTTGTATCTACTCTTTTTCCATGTTAGTAAGAAAAAACATGATTCTGGATCTCGCCGATTTTGATAAACCCTCACCTCTTTTTTATGATTTTGTTCTGAGAAGACTCTACTTTATTTAATTGATCTCTATGTGCTTATTTGGAGTTTTTGATGTGGAGATTGTAGGTTATGTGAAGAATCTGTTGAAATGGAGCATGAACTGAGTGATCTACGAAAGAACATTTCGGCTCACGGAATTCTTCTTCAGGATTTGATGAGTGGTGTATGCCAAGAGCTAGATCAATGGACTCGAGCGTCCTCAGAGGTTCAAGAAATCGAGGAAAGCCCTTCAAGTTGTGAGCTTGATAGTTCTTTTTCAGATAAGGAATCGGATACAAGAATGTTGTTCTTAGAGAAGATTGATATTCTTCTAGCTGAGCATAAAATGGATGAAGTGATAGAGTTAATCGACGCTGAAGAGAAAAGGCATCTAGGGTTGAAAGCCTCGGGAGACATTTCATCTAACGAACTATCATCTAGTTATAGGTCTGCTTTACTAGAACGGAAACTGATGCTCGAAAATCAGCTCGTGAAGACAGCTGAACAGCCATCCATTAGTGTTGGAGAAATCAAGAAGGCCTTATCTGCTCTAACAAAGCTTGGAAAAGGTCCTTGGCACATCATCATCTCTTAAAGTCCTATGGATCCCGCCTTAAGAAGAGCATTGAGTCTTTTCTACCATTGTGTCCATGTTACCCTGAAACATATCCTGCTACTTTATCTAACCTTGTATTCTCTTCTATTTTACTGACAACTAAAGAATCTGCTATGACGTTTGGGGATAATCCTGTTTATAGTAACAAGATTGTTCAGTGGGCAGAGTGTGAGACTGAATCATTTGTGCGGTTGGTTAAGGAACACGCCCCACCTTCTGACACCGTTTCAGCTTTACGGGCAGCTAGTGTCTGTGTTCAAGCTAGTCTCAACCATTGTTCTGCCTTGGAACCCCAGGGCCTAAAACTGTCAAAGCTTCTTTTAGTGCTTTTGCAACCATATGTTGAAGAAGTTATGGAGCTAAATTTTAGACGGGCTAGAAAAATGATTCTTGATTTTTCTGGAAGTGAGGAAAGTGTACTGTTGTCACCTCGGTTCGCTTCTCCGCTGTCTACTTTGCTACATCATCTGATAGTTTGCTAGTTGATTTCGGGAAGAGATTTATATTTATCACCAAAGTAAGCTTCATTATTATGTGATAATCTTGAAATGCTATGTTTCCAACTTTGTACAAGATCTGCACGGGGCTGCCTAACTTTGTTCACTTAAAGATGGTTTTTGGTTTTTAATGAATTTCTATCTCACCCTGAAGATATTAAGGAGGTTTCTAAGGGGTGAAAACTAAACACTCCCATGCCCCCGTGTGGCTCGAGCACAAAGTGCAATAACGAAGTCAACACGTGAACAAACATTTAGGGTGATAGGATGTCGTGCTCTGCCTGATACAATGGTTTGGTACTATCTCCCTAGAATGTGTAACTAGTACTAGGGAAACATGTAATTTATATATTTAAACACTTTAGAGCTTTGATTGTTCTTTTCTACTTCCGTGTTTTATGTCATAGTTTGTTAAGGATGTTGAGTAAGTTCCATAAAATTTTCTAGAACTCCACACTTTTTATGCTCAATTGATGGTGTGTCATAACTCTAGCTTCTAGAAGCATAGTAGAACATCATTGCAAATATTTATGGTCATTTGTTGATTATATACATGCCGTATATAATATGATCAGCGTTTCTTTGATCGAGTTCTTTCCTGAGTGTTGACTAGTCAGCAACAATTGGTAAATAAAGTTCTTTTCCTAGTTCATGAAGCATTGACAAATGATGAACATTTGACCTTGTCGGTCAATCCATGTAATAATCCTAATACTGATCTTCTTTTAATTTCTTTACAGGATATTGTGGAGCAGCTCACGTACTTATTTATCGTGAACTTTGGAGGAAATCTATTGGTTAGGATTTCCCAGCTTTTTGATAATTATGTGGATGCTTTAATCAAAGCCTTACCTGGCCCTTCTGAAGACGACAATTTAATGGAGCTAAAAGAGGCTGTGCCTTTTAGAGCTGAAACAGATTCACAGCAGCTTGCATTGTTAGGAAGTGCATTTACCATAGCTGAGGAGCTATTACCGATGGTTGTATCAAGAATTTGGAATGTTTGGAATGAAAGCAAGGAGACGGGACCTGGGTTCGTGGAGAACTTAATGCCGAGTGCCAATAATTCTTTGGAGTTTAAAGATTGGAGGCGTCATCTTCAGCATTCGTTGGATAAGCTAAGGGATTATTTCTGTAGGCAGTATGTTCTAAGCTTCATTTACTCTAGAGATGGAAACACGCGGTTGGATGCTCAAATATATTTACATGGAAAATCTGATGATTTGTTTAGCAATTCAGATCCACTTCCTTCATTGCCCTTTCAGGTTATCCTCTTCCCTCCCAACTCTTTTGAAACGGCTCAAGATTTGACGCATTGTACTTTGGTCTTTCCACGTCTTTTTCTTTTGCTTCTATTTGTTCTTGTTTGGAGCACTCATGAATGTTACCAACTTTTTTCTTATCTGTTCGCCATCCTGCAAAACTCATAAAGAACATTAATATAACGTCCCTCCTCTGTTTTAAGTGATGAGCTTCTTTGTATTAGATGATCTATGAACTTGAGTTTGATACATGATTATGTTTAATTTGGCAGGCACTTTTTGGAAAGCTTCAGCAATTGGCTACCGTAGCAGGAGATGTTTTACTAGGGAGAGATAAAATACAGAAAGTTTTGCTTGCTAGATTAACTGAAACTGTTGTGATGTGGTTGTCAGATGAGCAAGAGTTTTGGAGCGTTTTAGAGGATTATTCCGCTCCTCTTAGGCCTTTAGGTTTACAGCAGGTACTTGTCAGATACCACCACCACCACCCCCCCCCCCCCCACAATCCTCTTCCCCTGCGCCTCGTGTTATCTGTTTGCACACAAGTAATTCATCTAATGCTACAGTTCAATAGAGACTTTTCATATAGGAATTTCTCGTCAATAACTGCTGCATAATGCTCCCCTGTGACGTTATCTTGATATTCCCTCCATTGCAGTTGATTCTAGATATGCATTTCACGGTGGAGATTGCCCGATTTGCTGGGTACCCGAGTAGAAATGTACACCAGATAGCTTCAGCCATCATTGCTCGTGCAGTCCGGGCATTTTCAGCTAGAGGTGTAGATCTCCAAAGGTACTAACTACTTTGTTACTTAATTGCCGCCTCGTAGAACACTTGCAGTAGATGCCCTGAAACAAAGCAAAATCGTAAAATCGATCCGTAAATCACTCAGATCTACCAAAAATCAGCTGCAGTAGAATCTGTACGCAAAATTTGTAAAATATGAAATCTCTTAATCCTACACTACACGTAGTGCACAAAATACAGGTTTTCTATACACATTATGTATTGTAATGATTCTGATGCATTTCACTCTGAAGAGAGAGAATATTTCAAAAGGAACTGATGTTAAGTGCTCTTATAATACTGCCTTCATAATACTGCCTTCGTCCCAAAATAGAAGGCCTTTTGCCTTTTTGGTTTTGTCCGATAATATAAGAGTTTTTTTATTTTTTTATAACGGGTTCGAACATTGGTCTCCACTCCAGATTATAAACCTTTTTTGAATACCAATGGATCATTTAAGGCATTTTTATTTCTCTTACCCCTAATTTATTATCAGTTCAACAACTTAACAACTTTACAACTTTTGCATTATTGATAGTCATAGGGTATTTTAGACCATTTTCCTTAGAATTTATTTATTATATACTTCCACTTTTCACTTTTTTAATCGGTGTGAAAACTCTAAAAAGCCTTTCTGCCTTATATTATAGGAAGGAGGTATTACATTTTCAATTGGTATCCTTTTGTTGAGGCTTTCTTGTTCTTGTAGCGCATTACCCGAAGACGAATGGTTTGTAGAGACAGCAAAAGGTGCAATCAGTAAACTTCTACAAGTAGCATCTGAATCAGACACGTCAGACATCGACGAGGAACAAGTCGTTTTACACGATGTCATCTCGGACTCCGACGATGCATCTGCATCTCCACTTTCTAGTCTAGAGAGCTCCGATTCGTTCGCGTCTGCGGAAATGGGGGAGCTAGATAGCCCTGTGTTCTCTAGTGATGCTGAGAGCTAATTATTCATTGTAATGTTTAAAATTTAAATGTTGTTGGGAGTAGATTGTAGTTTTTTTTTTCTCCCTAACGGGGTTCGAATTCTGGTTTTCATACCAGATTATAGTCTAGTTCACCACTAGACCGATTGTAGATTTTTTGTATGTACAAAAGATTCAGAAATGGTTTTTTTGTTTTGCCTGTTATAATGTTTGCAACTTTAATAGGTGAATGGAAAAGGATATTGTTAATGGCACCACAGTCAATATATTCGGACATCACACCTCATGCAAATTTCGAATTTACAGAGGTCGAAATCTGTTTTCCTCGTACAAATTTCGAATTTACCGAGGTCGAAATTTGTTTTCAACACTTCCAGAGTCATATTTTGTGTATAAATTTGACTCTGGAGGGGTTGTAAACATATTTCAACTTCTGTGAAGTCGAAATTTGTACGAGGTGTGGTGCCGAGTAAATCGCGTGTTTTGTCATTAACAATGCCCAAATTTATATCCTAGGTTATATCAAGTTAATATAAACCCCAAGCGAAAAAGAGATATGCAAACAACATTTGCAAACCGAAGCACAAAGACATGACTATCAAATTACTATCATATAAAAAAAAAAAAACTCTAGGGACGGGACAATAGAGACAATTTGGATTGAAATAAATTACATTCACAAATTTGTAACTTTTGTCACATAGTACACACGTGCAATGATGTGGACATGAAATCTCTCGATAAGAAGAAGCGATAAAAATTTAGGTGGTTTATTAAGACAACGAAAACGCCGCGATACACTATGATCACTTTTGGCATCCTATAAATCACTCTTGGCAGCACATTGAATACTTTTATTATTTGCACAACACAAACGTCTGTGGAATCGACACCGCTTTCTGATCTGGCGTCGCTGGGCCAGCGTTTGTGTTCCATTCCAACGTCACCGACAATGATTTTCTGATTATAAATGTGTCACATGTGAAAATGTCAGGTGACGTTTTGAGCGAACAAAAACGCCAGTGACTCTGACACCCGTAACGTGTAGCCAGAAAGTGATTTGGTGGTGCCAAAAAAGTAAATGAAAAATAATAAGAAAAATGATGCCAAGAGTAATTTGGTGGTGCCAATAGAACCCACCAAAATTTAAAGAAGCGAATAAAAGAATTAAGGAGAGACAAAAAGAAATGCATATACTGCATTCGTCTCAAAATGTAAATTCGTTTAGTTTTTTTGATTTTTTGTCTCATAATATAAGTCCATTTAGAAAAACCAATGAAGCATTTATTGTATTTTTTCTCTTTTTACCACTCATTTATTATATACTCACCACTGTTTACTACCTTGCATTAATAACACTCAAATGTCATTTTAAACTTTTTAATCAAAATTAATGACACATAACTAATTTAACCAACTTTCTTAATTTGTATGAAAAAATCCAAACGGATTTATATTTTGGAACGGATTCCGAATCATGCGAGATGTCCGATTGTCCGTCACTGCACATGTGTTTACATGATGAAATCAAGAAAAATACATGATCATAATGCATACGCATAATCTTTCTTCGCTCGTTATTTAATCGCCGCAATACAAAGCAACACATATTAAGGAGAGTCGTTAATGCTTTGACTTAGCAACAAAATGACAATAACACCCTTTGAATATAATTAATGCAATGTTGTTTTCAATCTTTCACTCCTTAATAAATATAGTTAATTGTCAATTAAGACACATTTAGAAAAATGTTAGGATTTTAGGACTATAAGAGAAAAAAAATTGTCAAAAAGGACATTTCACTTGTGAAAGTGAAAATGAGAGTGAATTTAAAAGCGAATTACGCGGTTTTGTGCTGAAAATCAACGTATTTCACTTTCACTAGTTAAATGTTATTTTTGACAAAAATCTTTTTTTATATTCCTTTTTATCTGATATCTTTCATATTGTGTTCTTTCCTAATAAATAAGAGTAATGTGGAAAAATATAATAAATATTGATTCGAAAATGTAACTATAACAGATAAAAAAGAATTTTTGTTTTTGACAACTAGTACGTGTGTATTATAAAGGGAGTAGAAATGCATGGTGATAATGCATCAAATTCCTGCAAAAATAACTAAATTGGCACCACTAGATGCTCCCGTTTGGTTGCTCCGTACATAACTGAAAAACGCAAGAATTTTTTTTTGTGGAATGGAAGCATTTAGGCTGCCGGTGGCTGAGCCGCCACCACTATGCTTGGCTTGCAGTAAGTACTGTAACCACCAGTTTCCTCAACAACAAACAATTCAACAATATTATACAACTGGAAGAAGGCGTTTGGGCCTTCTTTCCCTCACCACAAGTTTTTCCGGCTTAATTAACTTCACTAACGATGCATCAACTTGTTCGTCGGCTCCTATAAAACCGGAATTCCTTCCGATTCCCGATTCCGGCGGTGTCAAAGCACTGGAACTTCGAGCTGGTGATGGAGATGTACCTGTTTTGGGCGATAAGGTTTGTCTCTTAAAATGTTTTCATTGCATTTTGGCTGCTTCATCATTTATGAGTATACATGCTCGATGTTTCTAATTTCCTTTTCCTAGTATATTTCCAAACTCTGTTTTCAGCATAGAAAAAGCTATATTTACATATCACTTCTTTAGTTCTTACTCAATTGAAACACATTAATCATTTCATTGACTGCAGTCTATCCAATTGTTGATGCAAAACATGAAAATTATGCCTTCAAAGCTGACAATCTGTAAAAATGTATTTCCTTGTGATATCATTTGGGGTGTTGGGACATTTTTAGTACATTAGATGCATTTCAGTACTATTTCTTAGCGTTTTTTACATTTTAGGCATATTTTCGGTATGGAATGATATGAAAACATAGGAATACCTAGAAAACGGAACATATTTGACAGATTTTGAACTTTTTAAAACATGTATTTTCAAGTTTTTCTTGTTGATGTGGTTATTGATTAAGGGATTAGATGCATCTTTCTGGGATTGCTAGTGGCAATGCAGCAAACTTACTGTTTGCTTTATTGCACAACCACAGTCCATTTGACAGTTTAAAAGTTAATTTTGACCATCTAATCGACTTATCAACCTTTTAAATGTCGATTAAGAACTATATAATTGACTTCTGAAAGCTCGAATGTGTAGTGTTGCAGCAGTATGATGCCAGAAAAGTGGAATGTATGATGCCGTATTGGTGGTGTCATATTAAGTTTTGCGTGTTGCCCGTTAAATGGTTCATTTTCTGAAATGGTGTCTTTGATGGATGTCTATAAATTAAATTATACCTATATATCTTGTTTCAACAGATATCTAGATGACATGAAACTTTCTGGACCCATATTATAGCTTTGATGTCTCAATGCAATGTTCCTTTTTGGGAGGTTGACGCAGTCGGTTGTGTTAACAGATGTTACAAGTTTGTGTCAGGAAAACAACCTTATATTGAAATATAAGCTAAGACTGCCTACATTAGGCTTGAATACCCGACCATTCCGTGGATGATCCATATAGACTAGATGATCGATCCAATGCATTGGTTTGCCACTTTGCATTTTTCATGGAAGTAGCACACACACAAGACACCTGAATGAAGTGTGCAGATTTCAAGTTGAGTTTTGCTAGTTTTACCATCATTTAATATGGTTCACATAACGTTAATTATGGGGTTTCTCCGTTTGATTGAAAAAAAAAAGGTTGCGATTCATTACTATGGAAGGTTAGCTGCAAAACAAGGATGGAGATTTGACTCCACATATGACCACAAAGATGAAACTGGTGAAGCTATTCCTTTTGAGTTTGTCCTTGGTTCCAGAAAAGTAAGTCTTTTGATACCCCGTCATGGTTTGATCTAGGGATAAACACGATTTTTGCACTTCCATTTTACTGCCTACTTTCATTTTATCTGGTTATTGAACTTATACGCGATTTTTCACTTACTAGCCCGTATGGAATTTTTCAGGTGATATCAGGAATCGAAACAGCAGTAAAATCAATGAAAGTAGGCAGTATTTGGCGGGTGATCATCCCTCCATCTGAAGGATATCAGAGTACCTCTCAAGAACCCTTACCACCAGATGTATGTAATCCATTTAAACATGTTTCTCTTTTCAAGAAGTAATTTGGTGTTAAATTTCATTGATTGTTAGTTAAGATGATTGATTACATTTATTGCTCGACACTATCATGTTAAAACTAGCTTACTAACCTTATGACTATTTGTAATTGCTTTATAGGTGTTAAACGGGACGATGGGCATGTCTAGTCTAAGTTACTTATGGTTATCGTTGTAGTATCTCACATATGACAAGTGGGAGAAGAGTACTAGTACAAGGTTGAGAAAAAACGGTTAAACCCTAACCGTGAGGGCCCCCTCGCCCCCGATCCCATAGGAATGCGATGAGAGGTTAATCATGGGACCTAGCAGCTCAGGAATGAGGCTTTGCATTAGATATCTCTTACTGAAAGAGGCCGGCCCTTTACGGGATTCGAACCCACACCCTCCGGCGTTAGATATAACAAGGCACTACACCACCTCACCCGCTCACCACTAGGCCATATCCAGGGGTTACTAGTACAAGGTTGAGAAGTAGTGGGTTAGTAGATAACTTGGGTTAATCATTTTAAGATAAACAAGGACGATGGGCATGTCTAGTTACTAGATCCATTACGATTCAAGTAACGATACTAGACCCGGGTGGGGTTATGTGGTGTCACAATGTGGTAGTAAAGCAAGCTATCAGATAGAACTAACTGTCACACTGTGAGAGACGGTGGGCGGCCACTTCTAAAGTCAGAACCTCAATTCCTTAAGAAGGGGTGACTGTAATATCCAACATAAAAAAAGTGGGGGGAAAAGTACATGGATATGAGGATGAAAATTAAGTTGGGTCAACCATTATTTGGTAAAACGAGGACGATAAGTCTTAATATGGATCCACTATGGCTTAAGTAACATCGGTAGACTAAGATAATGAAGCCTAATGAACGAAAGGATAAGGAAAAAACAATAAGGGGAAATTGTGAGCTGATAATCTATGACAATCTAATGGATCAACTTGTGCTGCATACATTCTTCAATCAATTGTGTCATCGTGTATCTTAGGCAGTTCAAATTTTGGCTGGTTATTTTTGGCAGTATTTCGATAGGCAGAGACTGTTTACGACCATATTCAACCCGACCCGACTAGCCAATGGAGAAGGATCTACATTGGGTACACTTGTATTTGATATTGAACTACTCAGCTTGAGGCACCAACAGTAAGGAGCAAAAGCTACCATTGAATCAGCCATTAATTTGCCTTTGTAATTACATTTTCGTCTTCTTCTTCTTCTTCTTCTACATTGTCCTTATATATGTAAATGTTTTTTGTTTTAATGAGCACCACAAGGATTTCTACATTCTTTCTTTTGCTTGTACATTATATTGATGTTTGTAAAGTTTGCCTTCTGCTGTAATGGATGTGACGGTCCGTGATGAGGGATAGTACATTGCTGAATTATCCCATCAGACTGACAAAAGAATCTTGTCAATACCCTAAATTACCAAGTCGGTCTTGGCCGGTAACTCTACATTCATTCTGAGTTGTTACTAGTTGATGAATCTAAACCGCACAGTTTCATTCTGAGTTTGGAACTGTATGAATCAGATTCATCCACGTAATAATTAACTCCACTAATGTTGAGTTACTACCTAAGAACTTTCCTCTCTAGGTTGCCTCGCGGAAGTTGGTCTGAAGAAGTAACAGTAATTCTACGACAACACGAGTAAAACCGTGTCATTTATATAAAAAGTCAAAATTTATTTACCCTTTTGTATAAGGAGGCATTTGGTGGCACCACCGAGTTTTTACCATGACACCAACAAGATAAACAATTGACTTTTTAAAAGTCGATTCTCGGGTCTAAAACCCCGTGGTGCCACTAACAACGGCCATTTGTATAAATGACATCATCTCACTATCAAGAACTCACCCTTGAAACAATTGCTATCAAATAGAAGACAAATCACATACTTTTTTTTTTTTTTTTTTTTTTGGGGTGCCAATTTTCAATACAAAATGACCATAAAAACCATAAAGTATCAAAACCAACCACAAAATGAGTTTCAAAAACTACAACAAATTACATACTAATAAAACAAAACCTGACTGACTAATGCAATCAAGAGACACCAATGAGCTAATTGATATCTCACTTTTTTTTTAATATTTTTTTTTTTTTTACTACAACCTTATATGGATGAAAGATCCTCATAGATCGTCTTAATACCTGGCCTTTCAGACACGGGGCGTATACACCGTAAAGCAATCCCAAGAACCTCATTCATTCCCTTCTCAGCTGCAGGAATTGTCAACTCAGGGACTAACGTAGCGTCGTAACAATCAGATCCACGACCTTCCGTAACCCTCAACCTCACGTATTCAGTCAAGTCGACCCCACCGTCTTCACTGGATACGACATCACCGGCACATTTTCCTGTTAGAAGCTCGAGCAGTATGACCCCGAATGCATAGACATCTGACTTGAATGAGGGCACCGGTTTTCGTGAGGCAGCTAGTTCAGGTGCACGGTATCCTAATACACCTGCATCAAGAATCTGTTCAATGGTGCCGGTTTGAGTAATGAGGCGGTGAAGGCAGTAATCCGCAACACGGGCATTGAGATCTTGTCCGTCTAAGAGTATGTTCGTTGCTTTGAGGTTTCCATGAGGAACTACACGGTCGAAATGGAGATAATTCAGGCCACGTGCTACATCAACGGCTATTTTTAGCCTTTGTGCCCAGATCAATGGTGGGCCTTTTCTTCCCGGTCGATCTGTATAGATATAGACACAGTGGTATCAAACACACTACATATAAAAGCTCATAAACATGGTATGCACTAATGACACGTGTCGTGCTTTGATTGGATGTAAATTTTCAGGTGTTCTTATGCAAAGATAATAAAAACACCGGTGTTCTTACGTGGTGTCTCTACATATGAAGACAACACTTACAAAATTCCTGCAAAAACGTAAAATGACCAAAAAAATCATAGATATAGATCCTGTATTTTACCATATAGATAGCTTGCAAGGCTCCCCGGTGCAATGTAATCCGAAAGAATAAGCTTTTCATGCTGTGTAGAACCCCAATAATACCCTCTCAATGTTACAACATTTGGATGCCGAATATTCGCGAATTTCTTAGCCTCTTTAGCAAAATCCTTCCTTTGCTTTGCAACACCTTCTCTTAGCCATTTTACTGTCAAGAACAAGCCATTGTCTAATGTTGCTCTATAAGATGTTCCATGGCTACTTCTTCCCAATACTTCAGCCGGCGCTTTCGATAATTCCTCGGGCGAGAAGGATATCGTGTCGTCGAGGAAGTAAAGTTCACCGGCTAGTCGGTCTGGGGACTTGACGTCGAGTCTAGCAAGATTGCTGTCGGCGTTGTAGGAATCACCGGATTCCGGTGACCACGAAAAATGGCTGTTTTTGGATGGGGAGAAACCGGTTATGGCAGCCATTTTCTCGTCTGGGCTAATGATTTCGGTTGATGAACCTTTTCTTGAAGTTTTAATGTCCACTGCTGAAACCGCCAAACCACCGTTGTCTCCTCCTCCTACTCCGGTGATAGTAGAAGCGGTTTTTGGTGGTGGTTTCCGGACATCTTTGCTTGTTACTCTAGGTAGAGAACTCTTAGACTTGCGTTTGTAACAAACGAAAACACAGAGCAGAACGAGAATGATCAAAGCAAGTACACAAGCAATTATGATCACAACTCGTATAAGAATCGTTCTTGATCGATTTTTATGGTTTCCACCTGGAGCAAGATCTGAACCGGATGGAGCATTGGGAAACTGTAGTTTCGAGTTACCGGGGTAGAAGGACGATAACGGAAATTTCCTTAAATTATCAGGGACAACTCCAGAAAGATCATTTAAAGATGCATTGAAAGCCACAAGACTATCAGGTAAGTCATTAGGCAATGGACCAGTAAATTGATTCTGTGAAAAATCCAATGAACTTAAGGATTTAATATCACCAAAAGAACTCGGGACAGAACCCGAAAAACGGTTTCCAGAAATATCAAGATTCTGAAGTGCAAACAATGACCCAAATCCTTCAGGAAAATCGCCACTTAACTGATTATTCGAAATATCGAGTACACGTAAACTCGATGCATTATAAGGCGGAGGCAAGAAATCAATAGTCCCACTTAAAAGGTTCCCCTGAAGATGAAGTTCTTGAATTGTTGGCATTGTTAAAAGTGTTGGTAAAAGAGGTCCTGTCAAATTATTGGAACTGATATCGAAAACACCGAGTTTTGGAAAATGTGTGATGACTTTTGGGAGAATGCCATTAAGAGCATTATGGGAGATATTAAGGTAATTTAAAGCGCAGAAACTGGGCGGTAACTTCAGGAAGATCCCGGTTAAACGGTTTCGACTAAGATCAAGAATCTCAATGTTAGCCCATTTCAGCAATCTTGTTAGATTTCCTTCAAATTGATTGTTTGATAAATCAATTACAGCACAACTTCCAGTCACGAGTGGTAGCTCACCGGATAGTGAATTAGACGAGAGATTAAGCTTATGCAATGTCGTCGATGTAATCATGCTTATTGGTCCTGCATAAGAAAACACAGAAAATAAGGCCAAATATGCACAATGCATACGAAGAAACATGATGTGAACGATGATACACGGATATATCTGTTTGGCAGCGTGTCCCGTATGTGACACAGATACATACAGGATACTTAGGATAAGCGTCTGGGACAAGTTTGCAACTTTTTAAAGCTCGACACATGATCCGAATATGCACATTGTACATGCATTCCTCGGATTTTACGTGAAATGAAGAACCATGTTGGATTTTGAAGACAAATCACCAGGAAACTAATGAAAAGCTATGCAAAATGAAGAAAAACTACTGAAAATAATGGAAAACCACTAAAATTTGCACGTGCATATGTAAAATGAGGAATCTTGTTGAAAATGGAAGACAATTCACCAAGACAGTACTGAAAAACTATCCAAAAAGAAGAAAAACTACCAAAAACTAAGAACCCTGTTTGAAATTAATGAAAAACTACCTAAAACTCGGACCATACCCATATCCTACATTTTTCAAGAAACTCACACATGTAACCCATATCCACGTATCCGTACAACCTAATTACACAATGCTCTTGAATCGCATAGATTATAGAAAAGCAGGTTACCTGTCAGATTATTGCCACTTAAATCCAGCTCTGTAAGAACCAAGGCATCACCTTTCAAGAGATTGTTAGGAATATACCCCGAAAACATGTTATTACTGAGTTTGAGCACCCCAAGCTCGTAAACGAAATTGAACGCGGGCAATTCTCCAGATAATTGATTATAGCTCAAATCCAAAACTTTCAAATTCTCAAATGCTTGAGTTTCACCAACAAGTGATCCTGTTAGCTGATTATGACTGAGATTCAAGTATTTGACAGTCTCAGATATTCCTGCTATGAATTTCTGTGATTGTGAGGAAGAACTATCTAGTAGATTACCACTGAAATCGATATGATTTGCTGCGGTAAATAGCAAGAATTCAGGATCTAGCTTGCTATTAAGCATATTGTTATGCAAATCAAGTACCAGAAGATTAGCCATAAGCTCAAAACCTTTTGGGATATTCTCCGTAAACGCGTTATTAGACAGATTAAGCAATAGCAGATTGTTCAACTTCAAGAAAGATAATGGTAATGGCCCAGAAAAAGAGTTACCACTTAAGTCCAGAGACTGAATGGACTGAAGACCTGATAATGTATCCGGTAATGAACCCGAGAAATTGTTACCGGATAACGAAAGATTCTTTACACTACTTAAATGACCAATCCCAGGTGGTAAAGTTGAGGAAAACTGGTTTTTTGATAAATCAAGATACTCTAGGCTTTTGAAATCACCAATGTTATTAGGCAATTTTCCAGAAATTGAATTATTGGAAAGTGACAGTTTGACAAGTAATGTAAGATTAGAGAACAAACTCAAATCTGCATCTGCAACTAAACCAAGATTATCAAGAACAACAGCAGCAACATTTCCACCATTACACATAATACCATTCCAAGATGAAGGGCAGCCATTAAAATCAATGGACTCATCATTCCATGACCCTACAACAAAGCCAGTTGGGTCATGTTTTATTCCTTTCTTGAATTCAAGCAATGCTAATATATCCTGTGAAGGAAGCTGCCCAAGAACACAAACCACACAAAGAGCTAATACAAGAACACAGATCAGCTTCATTCTGGCACCAAATAGTAACTTCAATGTACAAAATGTACAAAACCAAATAGTTATATATGAAGTACACTAGACTAAGGGCATTAATTGAAAAGGCCCACTAAATTTCCAAATACCTAATTCCAGCTGTCAGAAGAATTAGCCTTAAAAAAACCCAACAAAGTAATTCTACTAAAGAAGAAGAAGATGAGTAGCAGCAGAAGAGAGAGAAAGCTTAACAAAGAGGTGAAAATGGCGGTAAAGGAGAAAAACCCAGAAAAGAATTAGTCTTTAAACTGAGATTTAAACACAATGGCAACAGCATCAGCTTTTGACACCACCACTTTTTCTAACCAACAAATTTGCTCAGTCAAGCATATAACCGAACAGCTTCAACCTAAAGATTCGAACTTTATGCAATGTGAGCATGGGGGTTACAGATTCCAGCTGATGTAAAGAAGCTAAGTAAGACCCACTAGAAAATGAAGTGAAAGAGTGAAAAATGGTGTTCAAATCCACATTGAAAATGCACTAAAAACCCCACACTTTTTTGTTAAATGGTCCCTGAAGAAAAGCCTGAGCTTTGATGAAGACTACTAGCAGGGATAACTAGGCAACACAAATTACTAGTAGCTCACAAAGGACCAGAAGCCTCCGAAATACAAGACTCCAAAATCTGCTGTTTCACCATATTTAATAATGTAGTCAAGAATTTCCAATTTTCTAATAAAGTAAAAAATGCATTTTGTCTAGGTTTGTTCATATAATTCTCCCTCAAAAACTATCGCTTTAAGTGAATTGTGGGACTAAAACCCCATTGTTTTATTCAAAAAAAAAAAATTTGTCTTCTCCTTTGGATTTAGAGGGCCTGGATTTTATTTATTTTTTTGGAGTTAAATTCACAATTACGATTCTTGGATTAACTTTTGCTTGTGCAGAGCACATTTTCGGTAAAACTATCTATATCTATACTTTCCACAAAAAGCAAGTGTAGGTTTGGGTGTTTTTTAAATTTATTTAAAATAAAAAAAAAAATGGAGCTTCAACAAGGATCCTAGAAATGAACTATGCTATAGATTTATTAATGTAATATATTTTAACTAAAAATTCAGATTAAATTAATATCCAAAAGGATTCTTAGGGTCTTTTACCCCACGAAAAGTAAACAAAAAAGAAAAGTAAAAGGTAGTAGTAAGAGGAATCTTTCACATAGTGAACGTCAACAAGATTTATTTAATTATTGCTTTAAGATTGTGTTTTGTTTTGGTTTCCCAAATTTCATTTCCCTCCTTTATCTAAATCCACCATCCCTCCCTCTAAGGATGGGAAAATGTGAGTGGCGAAACATTTAATGGTATAAGTGTTATATCAAATGTAGAACTTTCATTGTTATTAAAGTGTAAACGATTCGAATCTAGTTGGGTTTAGTATTGGACTTATCGAGTCGAGTGTCGTAAAATCTCACATCTGTGAAATAATAGTCTGGTTACCCTCATATATGTATGAGATATAAATATCTTGTCAACTCGAGTTAGTCATTTTAAACTAAGCGAGATGACAATAATCTAAACAAATGACCGGACCATTCATGACTCATTTTAGCGCTATCAGGCTCGAGGTCTAGGGGCGTGACATAATGATATTCAGAGTCGACTATCAGACGGATCTGAGTGTCACACCGTGAGAGACGGTATGGGTCACATCTAGAAATACTCTGATAGGGACGAGACTGGGACAGGTCCTGGCCGTCCTGGCGAGGACGTCGGGGGAGAATGTAACGCCCCATTCCCGGACACCGAGTCCTTATCCGGAAGAGCGCTCGGCACAAATATTATCAAATAAATTCAATAATATATGTAAGCCTTACGTCATACACCATAACTAAAATGACGCGGAAGATAAAACGACTCGGGGAAAACCAAAAGACAAAAGATCGAACACACGGTTTTCAATGCTGTGAAAAACTAAATCCAATAAAGAGAACTAATCATCCAACATCCAAATTCCAAGGATCTCAAAACAAGCTAAACCAAAAAGAAGGACAACATTGTTCAAACGTGAAACAACTAAAAGAACTAAGTCTTCAAAAGCTTCATCTCAAACTTCATCATCAAAGAACTCGTCAATCAGTAAAAACTGTTTCATCTTCTTTGAGGAAAGGGAAGACAAACACAACGTAACGGGTAAGTACAAAAGTACTCGATGAACGCGTAGAAGATCGTATAACTATGATCTCATAAAGAAATAAAAGCAACGCCGTCTTTTATTAATTCATTTCCGTTGTTAACCCTAACTAACTATCATATTATGTTCATCGATAACATGAGGTTCCAAAAGGTATCTAACTTAGCTCAAGTTTGTTACATCATGAATAACAAGGCACTACGCTAGTAGTAGGATGTACTCAGACAACTGGGTGCAACCTACTTAGAGACACGCTCTAAGTAGCCCGGGAATATCCGAGTCCGATAGTGTGATAACCGCGAGAATGCACCGTGACGCTTTATCTAGCCAATCGATTGACCGGCGTGGGTAGAGTCTACTTTGTCTGGTCAGAGAACACATCGCGATATTGTACTATGCCTTACCAAGCATTACATGATGTTTAAGATTATTAATCTAGCACATATGTTTAATTAGATGTTTAACTAGCCACCTAAGTGTTTTCAAGTAAGCTCCTCACATCTCCTACTCTCGTACTTAGACCACTAGACACGGACAAGCCCTAGCAATTACACGGACATCGATAAACTCTAGCTTCTCGAAGCACAAGGCAAATCAAAGCTTTCGACGGTCCCACACTTCATCTTTTTAGGAATCCATGTGGTGCGGAACTAAATGCATCAAAAGCTAATTCAGGGCTTTGTCACGTAAGGTTAAGCGAAGAAATATGCTATTATAAAGCTTGAAACACATAAAAGAAAACAAGATCGAATGAGCCCTGTCGGACGAATAAACTTCTCATTGTCCGACACGGAGAAATAGCCGTGACGGATACACACCTCATCCGTGACGGATGAACCACCACTCGGTCGACCGAATGGGCCAGGCTCGGTCGACCGAGCCTCCTCTTGCACTGTTACACGCGTTTTTTCTTGCACCACAGAGGGCGGTTTTACGCACTCTGCGTTTCTACTCAAATTCACCCAAACTCGACTTAAGCGAATTAAAACCATGAAAAACAATCATACAAATTGCTCTACCACTTTACGAAACCTTAATCATACGATAAGAAAACCACGTTACCTTAATTGCGTGGTACAACGAACCAAAGCTTCAACCCGTCAAAATTTAACCTTTAAATCCAAACGTTAATGGATTTAAGGATTGTTGATATCAAAGCGATCCTCGTCTCATGGTGATCCTTTCTCTCTTGATGAGTCGATGAAAAGAACAACGGATTAGCCTCAAAAGCGAGAGCTTCTTCTCCTCTTTTTTCAAAACTTGCGCCTCTTTTCCTCTCCTGCGTCCCTCTCTCTTTTTTTTTGTCAAAAACAACTAGGTTAAAATTAGGATTAGTTTTCCTTTTATAATCCCAATTACCTAATTATTTAATTATTTTCCTTAAAAGAAAATCCTTGTTTATCCCTTTTTCTTTTCCTTTTTTTTTGAAAATCCTTTAATTAAAAATAACATAATATTCTGATTTTTGCTAAAAGACCGAATTGCCATTTTTCAAAAATCGGGATATTACATTCCTCCCCCCTTAAGAGGAGTTTCGTCCTCGAAACTAGATCGTGCCTGGTAGATGAGGGAACTCTGGGAACTCGTTGAACATGTCCGCTTCCACTTCCCAAGTGGCTTCCGTCGGTGCATGATTGCTCCATTGCACTAACACTAACGGGATCACCCGCCTCTTTATCATCCTTTCCTTCCTATCCAGAATC
Organism: Gentiana macrophylla; assembly: GCA_026214975.1. NCBI lineage: Eukaryota > Viridiplantae > Streptophyta > Magnoliopsida > Gentianales > Gentianaceae > Gentiana > Gentiana macrophylla. Next base: position 109,733,535 of record CM047810.1, read on the forward strand.
TTTATCGGTTTCTCCACGTATGTTAGATTATCTTGCAAAACTTCCGGATCAATCTCAGATTCCACGTCCACTTTAGATAGACACTTCTTAAGCATCGATACATGGAAGACATTGTGGACTCTAGACATCGACTCGGTAGCCGTAGTCTATAAGCCAACTTCCCAACTCTTTCGATGACATCAAAGGTCCTACATACCTTGGACTTAGCTTTCTTTCTCGTCCGAACCTCTTGATACCCTTCATCGGAGACGCTCGAAGGTAAACTCTATCCCGACCTCAAACTCTAGCGGTCTTCTTCTAACATCGGCCCAACTCTTTCGACGATCTTGAGCAATTTTTGATTTTTCCTTATCAACTCAATCTTCTCCTTGGCTTGTTGAACCATCTCCGGCCCTGTGATGTGCTTCTCTCCAACTTCATCCCAAGAAAGTGGAGTTCTACACTTCCTACCGCATAAGGCCTCAAAAGGTGGCATACCCAAACTTGCATGGTAACTATTGTTGTAAGCAAACTCAGCCAAATTGAGGTAATCTATCCATGATCCTCGGCATCCAAAACACAAGCTCTAAGCATGTCCTCGAGAGTCGAATTGTTCTCTCTGACGCCCATCCGCTCACGGATGAAACGTCAGACTCAAATCGTCTTCGTCCCAAAGCTTTACGCAAACCCTTCTAGAAGCGATCGATAAATCTACTATCCATGTCGGATACAATAGATAGAGACACACCATGAAGCTTCACTATATTGTCGATATACATAGTAGCGAACTTCTTTATAGGCATGTCACTTTACACGGCAAGAAATGGGCTGATTTTGTGAGTCTATCCACAATCACCCAAATCATGTCATGACCGCCTTAGTCTTTGGCAAACCGGTGATGAAATCCATCGTGATATTCTCCCATTTCCATTCCAGTACCTCCAAGGGTTTCAACAAACCTCCTGGTCTTACGTGGTTCTGCTTTCACTCTCTGGCATGTATCACATCTTGCCACAAACTCTGCGATCCCTAACTTCATACCAGGCCACCAATATCTCTCATTGAGATCTCTATACATCTTAGTGGCTCCCGGATGTACCGCAAAAGCAATCTTATGAGCCTCATCCATAACCTTCTCTCTTAGGCCATCCACATCGGGCACACACAAACGGTCTCCGTACCAAAGATGACCACTCTTGTCCAACTGATAACCCACTGTAGGCTTCTCTCGAGCTACTCGCTTCAAATTAATCAACACAGGGTCTTTATCTTGCTTAGCCCGAATTTCATCTAGCAAATCGACCTTGCCATCAATGGCGCCAAGTCCGAGCTTCACCCCTTCCTTTCAATCACTTGAATGCATCTATCCAAGTGATCTCGACTTCTTGCAAGGTAATGATAGCATTAACCGCTCTCCGGCTAAGTGCATCGGCTACAACATTAGCTTTACCGGGTGGTATTGAATGTCCAAGTCGTAATCTTTCACGAACTCCAACCATCTTCTTTGTCTCATGTTCAGATTCTCGAGTAAAGAAGAACTTAAGACTCTTATGATCCGTGAAGATCCTTGCCTTGACACCATCTGAGATAGTGTCTCCAAAGCTTCAGAAAGCAAATACCATCGCCGCCAACTCCAAGTCGTGTGTAGGGTAATTCTTCTCACGCGCTTTAATCGCGCTAGATGCATAAGCAATTACCTTCCCTGATTGCATCAGAACACAACCTAACCCTTGACCCGATGCATCCGTGTATACATCATAGTTATCAAAAACTTCCGGTAATGCTAACACGGGTGCTATGGTCAACTTTTCTTTCAAAGTCCGAAAAGCTTCCTCACATTCGCTGGTCCACTCATACTTAACGTTCTTTTGAGTAAGCCTCGTGAGAGGTGTAGCTATCTTAGAGAAATCCTTTACAAACTTCCGGTAGTACCCAGCTAAACCCAAGAAACTTCTTATCTCTGTTACTAATGTCGGTCTAGGCCACTTAGAAACGGCTTCTATCTTTTGGATCCACCTTAATACCTTCTCCGAAATTATATGCCCAAGAAAACTAACTTGGTCCAACCAAAACTCACATTTAGAAAACTTGGCATACAGCTTTGTTCTCTTTAAGGTCCTGTAGAACTATCCTTAGGTGTTCTTCATGCTCTTCCTCATCCTTAGAGTACACCAAGATATCGTCTATGAAAACTATCACAAACTTATCGAGATAAGGCATGAAAACTCTTTGCATCAAGTCCATGAATTTCGATGGAGCATTAGTGAGTCCAAACGGCATGACCAAAAACTCATAATGTCCATATCTAAATCTTGATCAAGGTTGTCTTAGGTATATCGACACCTTGATCTTCAATCGATGATAACCGGACCTAAGATCAATCTTAGAGAACACCTTCTTACCTTGCAAATCGATCGAACATATCATCAATCCTTGGTAAAGGATACTTATTCTTGATTGTCGGTTTATTCACTCTCTGTAGTCGATGCACAAACGCATACTCCCATCTTTCTTCTTCACAAACAAGACCGGTGCTCCCCACGGTGATGTACTTGGTGGATGATGTTTTTCTCTAGCATCTCCTTGGTGAGTTTTCAACTCTTTCAACTCATTGGTGCCATCCTATAAGGTGCTTTTAGCCTTGGTGATGCTCACGCAATCAATTCGATCTCGAACTCTATGGCCCTATCGAGGCATATGTCTGGCAAATCTTCCGGGAAAACTTTCAGAAAGTCCTTAACTACACGAGTCTCTCCTAACTCGGGCCTATGCTTTTCCTTATCTAATGCATAAACAACGAAACCCCTGGCAACTCCTCTTCAAAGCTTTTAAGGCTTTAGCTGGCTGAGATAATAGGATAACGACCACTTGCTAGGCTTGCATCGTTACCCTAAGCGTCTGGCTGATTTTCCTGGGGCCTTAAGGATCACCCCTCTTACCCCTACAATCCAAGTAGACATAATTCTTGGACAACCAGTCCATACCAGGATAACATCGAAATCTGAGAAATCCAACACCGTCAAAGCATGCTGGCACTTGTAAGTCCCAACTCTAATATCAACTTGGGGTGTGACTTGAGCACATCTAGTGACTCTGCCCAAAGGTGTGGTTATACTCAAAGGTCTCTCCAATTCCTTAAGAGGTAGGTTCAACTTCTTAGCTATCTTAGAGGAAACAAAAGTCCCTGAAGCTCCAGTATCAAACAGAGCTGAAACTGCTAGATTATCTATGATTATGGTGCCTAACAAGTGAATCAATTTAAGTATAAATATGTAATATCATATGCGCGCTATATCATATTAAATATTTATAATAAACACAAACATCGAAAAGTACACATCACCACAAGGTCATCTAACTCTTCCGGTTCTCGCATCTGCTGCGAAGACACGAATCAGTTCATACTGTGGTACGATTACCTGCTGGTTACCTCGTCCTCCTACACGATTACCTTGAGAGAGCTTTTAGGACATGCTCTCGAGTAATGTCCCACTTCCCCACGTGTGGAAACAACTCACGCTACCGCCATGCACTCTCTGTGTGTGTCTTGTTACACCTAGCACAAAAACATTGGCGTTCCACTTTGTCGAACTCTTCGTAGCGGATTTCCGCCTCTTAACATTCTCTGCTGCGGTGCTCCTCTATTACTTCCTTGAAAATTTGAGAAAGACCTCTTATCTCCAACTACAACCGTCATCTCTTGGCAAATCTCTCTGCAGTCAAAACTCTATCCATGACGCTTGCCATGCTCGTAAGTCTATCTCTAGCATGCCCTTCGCCACCTCGTGTGACAATCCTTCCATGAATTTATCAATCTTTTTCTCTTCACTTTTCATGATCTCAGGGTAGAATCTGCCCAACTCATGGAACTTCTGGGAGTACTGAGTTACTGTAGTATATCTCCCTTATTTCAAACTCAGAAACTCATTAGCCTTCGCATTCTGTGCTGTCCTAGGAAAGTATTCATTGTAGAACAGATCTTTGAACACCGCCCAATCCGTGATCCTTGGATTAACTTGCTCATATGCTTCCATCCAACTTTCTGCATTTCCTGCCAACAAGGATATGGCTAAATGAGCCCACTCAGATTCTGGAGCTTTCATATTTCTACACACCTTCTCGAACCCACGAATCCATAAATCTGCCGCTGCTGGCTCAACATTGCCAAAGAATTCTGGCACCCTGTGCTTCTTTATCTTTTCATACCAATCCTTTGAGTCTCATCATAGCCTCCAAAGCGATGATGATGCATGTGCGCCGCTCTTTGGTGGGGCATTCTGATACTGATAGTTCTGTTGGGGATGAGTGTAGCCAGGTGCTACAAAAGAATCCGACCTAGGTGGCGGTGGAGGTAGAACCGTCGGTTGCGGTGTAAAACTCAGCGGTGCAGAAGGAAACGTCGATACCTGTGGATAACTGAAAAACTGACTAGCCGGTGGATGAGAAAGTCCCAACCCGGTCCAACTCGTGGTCCTTGGAGCTGAAGTAGTAACCGGTATGCGGGTGTTGAACCGTGAAGGACCCCCTTGTTCCACCCTACCTCTGGTGACAATGTCTGGTCCCTAATTCACCCCACGCATGATGCTACTCACAGACGAGGTGTTCCCTTGAGAAACCGTAGGGCTCTGGGTAGCTGGTCCACTTCTTCTCCTTCTCGGAATCACAACCTCGGTAAATCCTGCCTCAGCGTTACCCGTCTGGGTGTTAGGCTGCCTCGGTGTTACTCGTATTAGCTCCACCTCTACAGTAAGCACCATTCTCAGAACTAAGAAAGAGAAGGGGTTACTAAAGCTCTAAAACTTATCTTAAGGAAGAAATCAAGTCCTACACAAACAAGGAAAACCTTTATCTCTCGATACCAAGCAGTAACGCCCCATTCCGGACACGAGTCCTTATCCGGAAAGAGCGCTCGGCACAAATATTTTCAAATAAATTCAATAATATATGTAAGCCTTACGTCATACACCATAACTAAAATGACGCGGAAGATAAAACGACTCGGGGAAAACCAAAAGACAAAAGATCGAACACACGGTTTTCAATGCTGTGAAAAACTAAATCCAATAAAGAGAACTAATCATCCAACATCCAAATTCCAAGGATCTCAAAACAAGCTAAACCAAAAGAAGGACAACATTGTTCAAAGCGTGAAACAATTTGTTTTAAGAAAGAAACAACTAAAAGAACTAAGTCTTCAAAAGCTTCATCTCAAACTTCATCATCAAAGAACTCGTCAACCGTAGCAAACTGTTCATCTTCTTTGGGGAAAGGGAAGACAAACACAGCGTAACGGGGTAAGTACAAAAGTACTCGATGAACGCGTAGAAGATCGTATAACTATGATCTCATAAAGAAATAAAAGCAACGCCGTCTTTTATTAATTCATTTCCGTTGTTAACCCTAGCTAACTATCATATTATGTTCATCGATAACATGAGGTTCCAAAAGGTATCTAACTTAGCTCAAGTTTGTTACATCATGAATAACAAAGGCACTACGCCTAGTAATAGGATGTACTAGGACAACCTGGGTGCAACCTACTTAGAGACACGCTCAGTAGCCGGGAATATATCGAGTCCCGATAGTGTGATAACCGGCCGAATGCACCAGACGCTTTATCTAGCCAATCGATTGACCGGCGTGGGTAGAGTCTACTTTGTCTGGTCAGAGAACACATCGCGATATTGTACTATGCCTTACCAAGCATTACATGATGTTTAAGATTATTAATCTAGCACATACGTTTAATTAGATGTTTAACTAGCCACCTAAGTGTTTTCAAGTAAGCTCCCTCACATCTCCTACTCTCGTACTTAGACCACTAGACACGGACAAGCCACAGCAATTACACGGACATCGATAAACTCTAGCTTCTCGAAGCACAAGGCAAATCAAAGCTTTGACGGTCCCACACTTCATCTTTTAGGAATCCATGTGGTGCCGGAACTAAACGCATCAAAAGCTAATTCAGGGCTTTGTCACGTAAGGTTAAGCGATAAATATGCTATTATAAAGCTTGAAACACATAAAAGAAAACAAAGACTTTGGAGCATTTGTCCGGACGAATAAACTTCTTTGTCCGACCACGAGAGAAATAGCCGTCTGATATACACACCTCATCCGTGCGGATGAACCACCACTCGGTCGATCGAATGGGCCAGGCTCGGTCGACCGAGCCTCCTCTGCACTGTTACACGTTTTTTCTTGCACCACGAGAGGGCGGTTTTACGCACTCTGCGTTTTCTACTCAAATTCACCCAAACTCAACTTAAACGAATTAAAACCATGAAAAACAATCATACAAATTGCTCTACCACTTTACGAAACCTTAATCATACGATAAGAAAACCACGTTACCTTAATTGCGTGGTACAACGAACCAAAGCTTCAACCCGTCAAAAATTTAACCTTTAAATCCGAACGTTAATGGATTTAAGGATTGTTGATATCAAAACGATCCTCGTCTCGCGGTGATCCTTTCTCTCTTGATGAGTCTGATGAAAAGAACAACGGATTAGCCTCGAAAAGCGAGAGCTTCTTCTCCTCTTTTTTTTCAAAACTTGCGCCCCTTTTTCCTCTCCTGCGTCCCTCTCTCTTTTTTTTTGTCAAAAACAACTAGGTTAAAATTAGGATTAGTTTTCCTTTTATAATCTCAATTACCTAATTATTTAATTATTTTCCTTAAAAAGAAAATCCTTGTTTATCCCTTTTTCTTTTCCTTTTTTTTTGAAAATCCTTTAATTAAAAATAACATAATATTCTGATTTTTGCTAAAAGAACGAATTGCCATTTTTCAAAAATCGGGATATTACAGAGAATGTAAAGTATCACATCTGTAATATAATAGACTGCTCACCTTCATATAAGTGTGAGACATAAATGTCTTGTTATCTTGGGTTAACCCTTTTAAACCAAGCGAGAACGACGGTGTAATCAATTGAATGGATCATTTATGACTTATTTAACGCTACCAGACCCGAGGTTTGAGGCGTTACATGTGTATTTTAAATTTTATGAACTTGAGTCCGAACATTATTTTGACTTCAGAGTCGAACTCAAACACAATCACACGCTTCTTTAAACTTGAGTCAAACTAGAGTTATACTCGAGTTTGTTTTAAGTTAAATAAAATAACAATTTTTATTCAAAAGAGTACGTAAAATACTATATGCTACTTTGGTGGTTATTGTGAGTCGGTGGCCCCTTAATCCGGAAATCCGGATTCGAGTCACAATAAAGACAAAAAGGGTGTGTGTGTATATTTTATTTTCGTGAAAAAAACACTATATGCTAAACGAATATTTTTATTTTTTTTGAAATAGTAAGCATCTAAATTATCGGTTTACAAATAAGACTCTGTTAGGTTTAAAGGAAACAAAAGAAAAAGAAAAGAAATGTGATGGAGGGATTTATGTCAAATGTTTGGTATTCTGTGTTGGAAAAGAAAAGAAGGGGAAAATGTGGAAACCAATGGAAAAATCTGATATAAATAATTATAAAAAACAAAAAAAAAAAAAAACAAAGAGACTTTGATATTTCCTTTTTTTCATATGCTCAATACAAACACTACAAAGAGACTTTGAAATCACTCATTCCCCTTCTTTTCTCTTCGGTCACAGTCTTCTCTTTTCTTTTCATTTTGTTTCCTTCAAACCAAAATGAGACTCTTATATCAATTTCCTGAGGGAAGTCTAACATAAAATTTAGCAAATGTTACTTCAATTTTTGTTTATTTTTTTCACAAATTTTTTGGAATCGAGAGTGGTCGTGTGCAGACGATTCGAGTATTAGAATGCTTGAAATTGGTTTATTTAAAATCCGTGTCGTATTCGAGTCGAGCCTATTTGATATTGAACCTTATCGAATTGAAATGTTCAAGCAAAAAAATCAAACTGAAATCAACCCGTTCACAAATCACTTGACTCTTTTACATCCCTAGTGGACCATACATTCATACTTTCTTTCACAATATATACTCTTATTATGTAAAAGATAATAAGGGATGTGTAGATATATTGAATGTCATTTGACATTACTTATCTACAATGATAGTTTGTTTTTTGTTTTTTTGTTTTGTTTTTGTTTTTTTGTTTTTTTTTTTTTTTTTTTTTGGTTTTTTTGAGGAAATCTACAATGATAGTTGAATTAATTTTTTTCAGAGAATGATACTATGTTTATTTCGATATGAAATAATTGAATAAATTTTAGAATTTTACGTTGAACAAAATTGATGTGATATGTCATGAGCTTAAAAGTAAAATATTGTCGAATGGCTCGGATTGAACTTAAAAAAGGATCGTCAGTTGCATTTTGGGACTGTAAAGTGGAAGTATATTATACGGGAGACAGTTTACGGGATTTTGATGTGGCGAAATTGAGCCTTCCATAATCGAAATGGGGAGAGACCCGGCATTTGTTATGATAAAAAATTCGGTGGAGAGAGCACGGAACCTTAGACTGGCTTGGCAGATCGAATGATATTTTGTTGGCAGATTTTTCTGTTTTTGCTGCTATAGTTTTGTAGAAAATTCTATAAAGTTTATTAGTTTTAACCGTTGTGACTTAGTTAATGATAGGTTCATTTTCAGAAGAAAAAAAGTAAAATATTACTCCATCTATCTCAAAAATCAAAATATAAGTCACTCTATCATTTATTATTTGTCCCAGAATATAAGTTATTCAATTAAGCATTTACACCTAATTTACTAATAATACAACAACTTTTCAATACTTTATAACTATTTCATTAATGATAGTCAAATGACATTTTAGGCAGGGACGTCCTTGTCTAAATTTAGGCTTGGGGCTATAAAAATTTTTGGTTATTCAATACTTTATAACTATTTCATTAATGATAATCAAATGACATTTTAGGCAGGGGCGTCCATGTTCAAATTTAGGCTCATGACTATAAATGTTTTTGCCTCTTCTTTAAAACATAAAATAACCAATTTTTTTGCATCTAACAAGGCTCAAACCCCGGTCACCAGAGGTGATATACCATAGTGTTCACCATTAAAGTGATACCTTGTTATTTGGTAAATTATTGAAGTTTAATGTAAAAATATAAAATATATATCTTTATTGAGTAAAATTAGTGAGCCCAAAATCGAAGAAGGAATGAGTACTTTATTCGAAATAAATGACTTGATTCAATCCAAGTTGAAATGTTGAACAAGGATAATTTTGGGGAAATGATATGTTTGACTCCTTAAATGCACCTCTAAGGGGATTCTTATCAGAATCATCATATTTATCCTTAAAATATTATAAAATAATACATATCTCTATTTTACAACATTTCAATTCAAAAACTTCCACAATATCATCCATATCCTTATCCTTATAACATATTAAATAATACATATTCTACCTCACAACTCTAATCATACACATTAAATATTTATTATTTCACTTCAGCAGCATCCCTATCATTATCCCTATAATTTTTAATAATTAAATATGTTTAGAAACGTGAATAGTGTATCCTTACAAGTAGGGATGCACTGTTTATATTCCCAAAATAAATAGAGATAGAGACTATGCTGTGGGAGCTATTTGGGTAAACTCTATTTTTTATCTTCATTTTAGGGATAAAGTATCATATAGAGTTTCTTCTACAAATGCCCTAAATTGCATTCCAACATTTATTACCATTGATTTAAGTGACCAATTGATACATGCATATAGGTTCTATCATTATTAATACTGAAAAGTGTTGTGCATTTGGGGAATGAATATATAACGACCCATAATTTTGTTGCCAAAGAGACATATAATGGAAAATGTACATGTATGAGGAGGCATGCATGTATTCCAATTGAGATCCTTTTTTATTACAACGGTATAGTTTTACTACTAAAAATATATATAAATATTATTTATGTGTTTAATGGAATTTGAGAATAAAAAAAAATGGCGAAGAACCTCCCCCAAAAATTTCTCCCCAATTTTAGCGATGAAATCAACAATTAGGGTTCTTCAATGGCTGCTCACCCAGCATCTCCGCCGGAATCATCTACCCTCAGACTCTCTGCGCAAACTACCACCTCAGCGAAAACTTCCTCTCCATCGGTCTTCGTCCATGACACATTCAAAGGGGAACCAGCAATCACCATTCCCAAGGAAATCGAAGTCACACTCGCGGGAAAATTTGAGAAGACGCTTATAGGTAAGTTTTCTCAAGGAAAACTTAGTATGGATTGGATTCGAAAATTTCTATCAGTCCAGAATTTTAGTGGAAAAGTTGTAGCAGGTCTATTGGATAAAAAAAAACATATACTTCTGCGTTTTGAGGAAAGATAGGATTATATTCGAATTTTTTCTAAGCCAATGAGGATATTGAAATGGACCCCTGATTTTCAGATTGATAAAGAACCATCGATAAATCCAATTTGGATTTCCTGCCTAGATCTCCGATTCACCTGGTTAATCATGGATTCATATTCTCTTTAGTCTCTTCATTTAGTAAGCCATTAAGAATTGATAAAGCAACATAAAATCTTACAAGGCCATCGTTTGCAAGAGTGCAAGTTGAATTTGATTTGCTTGAGTTATCGCCTACTCGAATTTGGGTTCAAAATTAATCAGGAACTGGTTTTTGGCAATCAGTGATATTAGAAGATCCTTTACCTCCATACTATCAATATTGTTGGCATATTGGACACAAAGAACATACTTGTGCAGATAAATACCCAGAATTTGAGAAAGTTTACACCTATACACGAGAGATAGGTATACACCAAGTTTTCATGCCACAATCAAAAGTTGAGAAAAGCCTGAACTGCACCTCACAACAAGAACAGAATGCAAGCAAAAATGATAAGCATGTTGATTCTGCAATTGTAGCTGAAGTATTAGAAAAGTTGGGAAGCAAGGTATTGACGAGACTCCTAGCCTTGGCCAACAAGTAGCTGCATAGACTAGGGTTTCTTTATTATTATTTTAGGTTACATATTTGCCCCTATTGTATCCCTATATAAACAATCTATTGTACACAGTTGAAAAATATGAGAATACACTTTTATGATTTTAATATGGTATCAAAGCCTCTCGAACTCGTCTCTCATGTCTTCCTCTCCATCTTCGCATAAACCCTAAAACCAAAAAAAATAATAAACTTCGATCGGAAGCTATGTCCGGCGAAATTACCTCCACACCGACTTCAGGGACGCATTTCCTATCCCCTGGGACTTATTATGACTTCCGAGTAAAGTGATAAAGTCGTGTAAGGTCACATAAGAGTGCACTACGAATACCATACTATGCTCACCGCGCACTTGCATTACCACATGAGCTTTGCTACCGCTAGCAGTGGTCGAATCGTTCCGGAGCGTCTTTTTTATGGGGAACGAGCCTACGCGCACTACCCTCTCATGTAAGTCGAGTGGCGTATGCACCTCTCCTCTTGACGAGCATTATAGTATCATGTAGTATCCTCTCCTCTCTCTCTCTAAATATCCTTCTTTCACACCCTCTTCTACAATTCATATCACCAAATTAACACGCCAAAATTATCCTCTATGGCGGGCACAAATTCTTCCTTATCTCCGTGGACAAGGTGTACTCGGGTATGTTGATGGCTCTCTCAAGCAGCCGGCCTCCTCCATCACTTCCGACAGGGTGACTTCTCCAAATCCGGATTATGACCATTGGCTGAAACAAGACAACCTTATTCTCAGCACAATTACATCTTCTTTATCCGATGATGTCCTCTCCCAAGTTTACCATGCTACTACTTCAGCGGAAATTTGGAAATCCTGCAAACGAATTTTGCGTCCCAATCTAGGGCACAGCTTGTGCATCTGCGTACTAAACTTGCATCTACTCGTAAAGGTAATCTTACTGCATCTAATTATTTTATGTCGATTAAATGAATTGCGGATGATCTCAGCTTGGCCGGCCATCCCATCATTGATGACAATTTGATTGCATACATCTTAGCCGGACTACCGTTGGAATACAACTCTCTTGTTACCCTTCTCTCTATTCGAACTGAGGTGTCTCTAGATGAAGTTTACTCGTTATTACTCGCCACTGAAGCACGTCTTAATCATCTTGACCAAAATACTGTTAATGTCAATGTGCCGTCGGCCCATATTGCATCTTCTCTGGCTGCCCTTCTTACGGCTTCCTCGTCCAAAAATTCTCGGGGCCGTGGGCAATCCAACAACCAGCAAAACCAGTCCGGATATCAGCAAGATTCAGCCGGATCTTATGGTAATCGAGGACGGGGGCGTGGCCAAGGTAGAGGCCGCAGCCGTGGACCACCCCCTCTGGGTGCCCCTCAATGTTAGATATGTGAACGTTATGGTCATACGGTTCGTAAATGCTGGTATCGTTTTGATCAATCTTTTGCTCCCGGAAATCCACCGCCTCGTCCACCCCGCCAACCACAACCACAAGCTTATGCTATGATGCTCCAAGCTCAGCCATACTCTTCCGACTGGATCCCTGACACTAGTGCCACCCACCACACCACCAACAATTCACGCAACCTAAATCTCTCTGCGGATGCTTATGATGGCCCTGAAAAATTACACATTGTTGATGGTTCATGTTTGAATATCACCCATTATGGTTCTTCCACCCCTTCCCATTCTTATGTTCTTAATAATGTACTAGTTGCCCCTCCCTCTTTACTAACCTTCTTTCTGTATCGCAATTCGCTAAAGATAATTCTGTCTACTTTGAATTTCACCATGATTGTTTTCTTGTGAAGGACTATTCGGGCCGCATCCACCATCGGGGTTTTCTTAAGGACGGACTCTATCACTTCTGCAAATCTTTCAATCACTTTCCAGCTCAAGCTCTTCTCTCCAGTCGTTCCAACATCTCTCAATGGCATCAGCGTCTAGGAAATTGTTCTTATCCTGTTTTGCGTCAATGTTTGCGTCAGAATAATATTTTGGCACCGTCTACTGCCCCTACATCTATTTGTGTTGCGTGTCAAATGGCCAAGAGCCATCGTTAGTCTTTACCTATGTCGTCTTTTACTTCTTCTAGTCCATTAGATTTGATTTATTGTGATGTATGGGGCCTTTGTGCCGAAGACTCAATTTATGGCTATAAATATTATGTGAGTTTTTTAGATGATTATACTAAATATTTATGGATTTATCCTCTTCGATTAAAGTCTGACGTCGAAACTGTTTTTCCTCAATTTAGTGCCTTAGTAGAACGTCAATTTAACACTAAAATAAAGGCTATTCAAACTGACTGGGGTGGCGAATATCGTCGTCTCACAAACCTTTTTACTTCCCTTTGTGTTGACCATCGTCGTTCTTGTCCCCACACCTCTGAACAAAACGGTGCCAATGAGAGGCGTCATCGTAACATTGTGGAACATGGTCTTTCGCTTCTTGCCCACTCTCATCTCCCTCTTCCCTACTGGGAAGATGCTTTCCCTTACAGCTACTTATCTTATAAATCACCTCCCCACCCATGTCCTTAATAATGTCTATCATTATGAAATGGTCCATCATTGTCCTCCCGATTATAGTTTTCTTTGTGTCTTTGGTTGTGCTTGTCGGCGCACCCCGACCCTATAATAACCATAAAGCGACTTCCGCTCTAAGACGTGTATTTTTATTGGTTATAGCCCTAACCATCATGGCTATAAATGCCTTGATCTTAGTATTGGTCGTATATATGTTTCCCGGCATGTCGTCTTCGATGAAACTTCATTTTCTTACACACGCCTCCTCGTCCACCCCTACAGGATCCGACTCTATAGTTCCATTGCCTTCTCGCTATCACTCTACCTACTGACTCCTCCTCCTTCACCGGTTCCCCAAGCTTCTCCTCCCACGGCCCCCAATCCACCTCCAGGACCACGACTCACCGGCTTCATCTATACATTCGTCGTCCGCTTCTGAATCCATACCCCCAGACTCTTCTGCTCGTCCACCATCCCTACCTCCTCATCAGATGGTTACCCGATCTAAATCAAATTCTCACAAGCCTAAGCAGCTTCCCTCCGACTATTGCGCTACCCACTACCCAAAGACTTCACCACTACCCTTCAGCCCACCGAACCAACTACTTTTACCGATGCTCTTAAGCCCCACAAATGAAGAGATGCCATGCGAGATAAGTTCAATGCTTTGGTCCAAAACGATACATGGGACCTTGTTCCATTCTCTCATCGGGTGAATGATCTTGGAAACAAATGGGTTTTTCGTATCAAACGTCATGCTGATGGTCATATTGATCGCTATAAGGCGCGTCTTGTTGCCAAGGGTATTCATCAGGATGCTGGGGTCAATTATTCTGAGACTTTTAGCCCGGTTGTTAAACCAGTCACTATTCGTATTTTACTCTCTCTTGCTGTCTCACACAATTGGGTTATTCGACAGGTTGATGTTCATAATGCATTTTTACATGGTTTTCTCTCAGAGGATGTCTATATGCAGCAGCCTCAGGGATTTTGGCACCTTGACTTTCCCTCTCATGTCTGCAAATTAAAACGCAGTCTCTATGGTCTTCGCCAAGCTCCTTGAGCTTGGTTCTCGCGGTTTACGGATGTTCTACGTGCTTTTGGCTTCTTCCCCTCCAAAGCCGACACATTACTATATATATATATACTCTTGGGTTTGACTCTGTTTTTGTCTTGATTTATGTTGATGATGTCTTGATAACAGGTACCTCAGAATCTCTTGTCACAGCTACTATTTCACGTCGGTCCTCTCATTTTCTAGTCAAGGACTTGGGCCCGCTCTCTTATTTATTGGGTGTTGAAGCTCTTCGTACCCCTGAGGTCTTTTGCTTAGCCAACGTAAATATACCCACTCTCTTCTCTGTCGTGCCAATATGCAGACGGCCAAACCGTGTATCACACCTATGGCCTCTAATCTTAGGCTCAGTGCCACTGATGGTCAGCCCTTCGAAGATATTACTCTCTATTGCAGTATTGTTGGTGGTCTCCAGTACCTTAGCTTCACACGTCCAGAAATTGCGTTCGCTGTTTATAAAGTCTACAAGTTTATGCATGCTCCTCGTACCACACATTGGGTTGCTGTCAAGCGTATCCTCCGTTACTTAAAGCACTCTATCCATGATGGTCTTTTCATTTGGCCTACTACTTCGATGCTCCTTCAAGCCTTTTCTGATGCTGATTGGGCCTCTGATCCTGATGACCGACGTTCTATTGGTGCTTTCTACATATTCTTGGGTAATAATTTGATTAGTTGGCGCTCTAAGCAACAACTCACCGTTGCTAAGAGTGGTACGGAAGCCGGGTATAAGGCTCTCTCGCATGCTGCTGCCGAGTTGCAATGGATCTCGGCCCTATTACACAAGATGCGGGTTTATGTTAAGGGTGATTTTATACGATTTATAACGCTATATTCTATGATATTTTTCCCCGTATTTGTACTAAATTGCATAAGAAACGTGTGTTTAATGAATATATTGAGTAAATGATATTTCTAAAGAGTTAATCGCAAAATAGGTTGATTTATGTGCTTTAATTATGTTTTTACGATTATTTGAGCGATATTACATTTTGTGGTGTTTTGATATGATGTAGATACATTTTTCAAGGCTCAAATGATGATCAAAGGAGATAAGAGTCGAAATATATGGTGATTTAAAAGAGATAACGAAGGAATTGACAAGATGAAAAGAGATAGAGATCAAAGAAATCAAGATTCGAACATTTGGACTGGCGTCCAGAATCTCCGTCCAGTGGACGGGCGTCTGGTAAATTGAACGAGCGTCCAGGGATGGAAAGTTGATTCAGGAAGTTTGGACGCTGAGGTGGACGCTATTTGGGTGGGAAAGGCGTCGATCATGACTCGGCCCGATTTGAAGTTCATATGAAGAATGGACGGGCGTTCAAGGATCCAGACGGGCGTCCGGTAGCCGACTTAGCGGTAACCGACTTAGAGATCTATAAATATGCGGCTGTTTCTCAACCCTAAGGATACCATACACTCATTATTCAAAACCCTAAACCTAGGGGCGGCTTTAGGCTGCGTTTTTCTCCTCTTTATTCCAGTTTTTATGCACTTTAGATCTAGATTAAACTAGTTACTTTTTATGTACTATTTCTGCAAATTCGAGTTGCTGAGGATGTTTAGAGGCTAAAAGCTTCATCAAACGAGTATTGTGAAGCCATCCAACGATTGTTGATTTCGTTTTCTTGGTTGTCTTTGTGAGTTTTTATTTAAAGGTTGTTTCTTATCCATGTTTATTACGTTTAATTGCTTTTACATCGGAAGATATGCATGTGTGATTGTTTATTGTTGATGGAAATCTTAATAAACCCTAGATCATCATGAATAAGAATAGTAATTCGAATCTATCATAACGGAAGTTAATAGGTTTAATTGCTAGATTACAAACATAAAGTTTACACCTTTGGTTAGGAAACGCGTTAATCTTGCATTGGAAGATAATAGATTAATATATGAACTTTCTAAGGAATTAGGGTTCATGTTTAGATAAGGTGAATCACAACCTAGATAAAAACCACAACATAACCGAGATAGGAAATCAATGCTTGTTGGATAGGTGGATCAATCCTCGTTTGTTCATTACACACTTGATTTAAATCCCTAAAACTTGAATTTGTTTAGTTAGTTTACTTTTATTTGCATCTTAGACTAGTGTAGTTTAAATAAATTCGCAACCCGTATTCTTCCTAGCTTTGGATTACATCCTCTGTCTAGTTTTATTTTCTGTTTTGTTTTGTTACATTCGCTGTTTAGTTTAGTAATCGTGACATAGGTTAGTTAGTTAAACAAAAACTAGGGTTAGCGATCGCCAGTTCCCCGTAAGATCGACCCGTCATTAACCACTATTACTACGATCCTTATACTTGAGGTTAACCGGATTATTACTTGTTTGCTTTGTTAGATAAATCCGTGACAGTTTACCAAATCCAAGCTCCTACGTTATGGTGTGACAACATTTTCGCCACTTATCTCAATGCCAATCCGGTCTTTCACTCCCGCACAAAGCATATAGAGATTGACTTTCATCATGTCCGTGAACTTGTAGTTCTCGCAAGCTCAATGTTGCCTTTATTTCCTCTAAAGATCAGTTAGCTGACGTCCTCACTAAGCCGCTTGGTCATGTCCGTTTCACCGATCTCAAGCACAATCTCCATGTCCATTCCATTCCTATAGGATTGTGGGGGCGTATTGACGAGACTCCTAGCCTTGGCCAACAAGTAGCCGCACATACTAGGTTTCCTTGTATCCCAAACTAAACAATCTATTGTACACAGTTGAAAAATATGAGGATACACTTTTACGATTTTAATACAAGAGATCAAACTCATCTCTAGAAAATGCAAACCAAAGGCAAACAACCCCTGGACCAGCATATCAGATTGATATGGCACAAAGGAGCATTACTGAAGTTGCCCAATTAGAAAATCATTTTGTTTTGGGAAAAAGTGGATGAACAGTTCACGTCAAAGCTAACAAAGAGGACTCATAATTGATGCATATCAGCTAACTTTCAAGAAGGAAGCTGGTTTGACTGAATTTTCTTTTAGTGCCTCATCTCCTTCTTTGGTCACAAATGCCACAGCTCGAGGAAGGGCATTTATGCCCCAGAAATGCTACAAGCACCTTTCGATCCAATGGTTGCTAAGGAGCGAGGTCCAACTCGTAGGAATGGAGCATGTCCATGAAGTAGGAAAGGTTGAAGGACCAATTTTGCTTCAATCGAATCCCATTCCACGGCCATGTAAATTGAATTTACTACTGCAGAGCCTCTATCTAAGGATATCTCCAACCCAATTATAAGCAAGGATCCAGGTCCATCAGCTCTTTTTTCCTCCTAGTATCATCAGGTTGAGGGCCAAATGGATGGTCACAGCCGGCCACGTTTTAAGGGGAAGGAGCATGTTCATGAAGAAAAAATGGTAGAAAAGGGTGACTAAATTGATCTCGGTTGCACACTCTTGTTCAAATGGCAAAGAAATTGAGACTTCACCAGCCTTATCTACAAGAAACTCTTTTGAAAAGCTTTCTATAAGCAACCCGTTCAATGTCCTATCTATGCCTTCGACAAAGAAAGCTCTAAAGCCATCGGGTATCGATAGTCAAGATTCTATCCAAGTTGAGCTCAAATATGTGAGTTTAGACCCAAAAGCTCAGCTTGGTGAGTACATTTCGGATAAAGTGTTTGAAGAAAAATTTACTTCGGTTCAGAAGATTACTCGAACTCGGAAGAAAACTAAAATCTTTGATCTTTAGTTTTGTTGGCTTTTTTTTCCCCTGGTTTTTCTCCAAAAAAAAAAAAAGCTAGAAATGTTTCTATGAAATAAAATCTTTATCAACTAAAAAAATAAGGAATTTCAGAATTTGTTTTTAGTATTATAAGGATTTTTTTGTTCTTTCAAAAAATTTCAACTTCGTGTTTTAATTTCTCATGTTATGCATATTTGGTGATATAGCTTGAATTTCTAAAAAAATAGTGTATGTATGAAAGACAATAATAAATGTTTATTGAATTCCAAAGAAATAAATTTAATGCTAGGCTATTGAGAGGTTTCTTGGGGGGACCCACTCTTTGCCTCTTGACTAGGGTTGGTGTTTTTTTGCCTGTGTACTTTGGGATGGGAGATAATTTGTTAAGCAGACCCTAGCCTTTTGCATATTTCACTAAAAGTCCCTACTAAATTTTCTTCTTATAAACATACATGTCACATGTATGGGATAATAGGCATATATATAATTTTAACGTTAATTTCGGATACGCTCTGACGTGATTTATCGAGAGTTTATAATTTAAATAAGAGTAGTGATAATGCCACAACAAAATAGTCACAACATTATTCAAACACATTTTGAAGTTTATTGATTATGATGTGACTCCATCAAGATAATAATCCCAAAAAAATCAATGGTTTAAAAGTTTGTTGTGCATATTTGTTGCTGCACAAACACTTCTCTATAATTAAACACTATGTAATGAATAGTTTTTTTTTGTTTTTTGAAAAACTATGTAATGAGTTGTTGATATTCGACTTTTGCAAAATGTGATTCAAATATTGGATGAATGAGAAATTAATATCTAAAATTAAATGAAAAATGTGAGGGAAAATGAGTTGGGAGAATTAACTCCATCCCGCATGAGAAATTGGGAGACTTGCGCTCTATATTTAAGGGTCAAATTGGCTATGCCTGGCTTGGTTCGAGTTCATATTAAATAAAACTGGATGACTGCTTGGGTGGGCTCAGCCCACCCAGTTTTTATTTTCGGCACATAAAAAACCTTATATAATTTAGTTCAACATAGTTATTTTATTTTTTTAGGAAAAACATAGTTAATTGTCTTAATCCAGCCCATCCTGTTATACAGATATAGTCCATTAGCCATCCAACCAAAAATTCCTGGCTCCATTCCCGTAATCCCAACATTTGTTTTATTTCTATACTTGTGAGCCGCGCAAGGCACGGCGGGCCAAACATAAATCGTTACCAACGATCATATGAAAGAATAGATCCCCAAACGTGAAATAAATCGCGTAAGTTTAAACCGTAACAAATTCAAGGCACAAGACAAAGAGAGCAACATAAACATATCACATTCACTGCAAGAAGTAGCTCTTTCTTAGGGTCTGTTTGGATTGAAAGAAAAGAGAGGAGAAGAAAAGAAAAAGGCTTGGGATGATTTTAATTAGGGTGTTTGGTATGTCAATAGGAGAAGGAAAGGCGAAGGAGGGAGACCAAAGAAAATGATCAAATAGAAATTAGACTGCCTGCTTTTCGTCCATTTTCAGCAAGATTTGAAAGGAAATGATATTTTCTTTTAAATATTTTATATAATTACCTCTTTAAAAATATATTTTATATAATCACTTAAATAACTTTCAAATTAATACTAATATCTCAATAACCTAATGTTCAAAATTGGAAAATCGTTTATATATAATCTTATGATTTCCTTTCTTTCCTCTATTGACATTCAAACACACTTTTAAACCTTCATTTCCTTTCCGTCTAGTTCTATCCAAACACTCAAAATAAACTTCACAATCTCTCCTTCCCCTCCCCTTTCTTTTCCGTAACTATCTTTTCTTTTCCTTTCTATTTATTTCCTTCAATCCAAACGGGCCCTTAGAGACGTGAAGATTGTGAATCACTTCTCTTCCAGCCTATCAGGAGTTTTCACCTACAAAATAGATTACACGGTAGAATTTCAAATCCGTTGGTCTTTCCTTTTTTTTCCTTCTCTGCACAAACTACTAACGTTACACGTTTGATAAATAAAAAAAAGTACACGTGTTGATGTATTTTATAGCTAAACTTGGCTCATCTTCCATCGTACACTACACAGTAGAACTTCAAATCCGTCAATCTTTCCTTTTTTTTTTCTTTTCTGCACAAACTACTAACGGTACACGTTTGATAAAAAAAAATAATGTACACGTGTTAGCTAAGGAGGGTGCCACGTCGGTCTTTCCTTTTTTTCCCTTCTCTGCACAAACTACTACCGGTACACGTTTGATAAAGAAAAAAAAAGTACACGTGTTGATGTTTTTTATAGCTAAACTTGGTCTATCTTCCACCATACACTACACAGTAGAACTTCGAATCCGTCGGTCTTTTTGCTTCTTCTTTCCCTTCTCTGCACAAACTACTAACGGTACACGTTTGATAAAAAAGTAAACGTGTTGATGTATTTTATAGCTAAACTTGGCCCATCTTCCATCGTACACTACACGGTAGAACTTCAAAAATCCGTCGGTCTTTCCTTTTTTTTTTCTTTTTTTTTTTCCCATTTTTTGCACAAACTACTAATAGTACACGTTTGATAAAAATAAAAAAATAAAAAAACCACAAAGGTTAAAAAAAAAAAAGACACATGTCAGCTAAGGAGGGTGCTATGTGGCCTCTTGGGGGCTCACCTCCTTAGCATTTAATAGATATATATATATATATAAGATAAGATATAAGATGAATTGAGATTTTACAAATTAGAATAATATGTATTTAAAGGTGTGAAATAAAATATACTACATTCGTCCCATAATTTAAGTCCGTTTGGGTTTTTTTTACCGATTAAGAAAGTTGGTTAAATTGGTTATGTGTTATTAATTTTAAAGAAAAGCCTAAAATGACCATTGACTGTTATTAATGTAAATAGTGAAAAGTTGGTGGGAAAAAATAAACGAGGGATAGAATGAGAAAATCGTAATAAATACTCCTTGATTATCTGAACGGATTTATATTATGAGACAAAACAAAAATTTGGATGTAGTATCCGAAAAGGAAGAAGGTGTGTGCTCTTAAGACTAATACGTTTTTCTAAGTGATTCAATCTAGATTTATTCCAATCAATGTGCCATTTTCTTTGGAGGTGAAGTAGGTGAGGCATAAATATCTCATAAAAAAATTGTTGAGGGCAACTAATGTGATTTTGTCCCATCAGAAATGTCAAGAATTGCTACACAAAAATCTCCAAGATTAGCTCCAAAACGATCATGGAGTTGTCCCATGTTGTGGTCCTTTTGTATTTTTTTTTTATATATATTTTTTATATTATTAGTTGCTTAGCTAGTACATTTCTTGCCGTGGATCATAAGACATGAGTTAAACACCAAATGCTTGTAAAAATGTATTTCTAATAAGGGAAACTTGAAAAAATATACTCTAAAATAATAATATTTCTAAAAATATGCTCCAAAAGTTAACATTGGAAAACTATACTCCTTTCGGTTCTGCGTCATTTCATGCGCGACTCGTCGTATTCGTCGTCATTCATTCATTCGTCACGCATCATTAATGGCAAGCACGACATAGTTTCCAATGTTAACTTTTAGGGCATATTTTTAAAAATGTTATTCTTTTGGAGCATATTTTTCCAAGTTTCCCTTCTAATAAAATCATAAGGGCATCAAATCTAACATTTTAATGTGTGAAAAACATATTGTATGAATTTTACTCTACATTTATGGTATGAAATACAAGTTTTCTGTCTTTAATCTTTTAGAGATTGCGACGTAATTCACCGTAAACAACTGTTTTCTCCAAAAAAAAATGACTACAACCAATATTCTAGTTTTACAAAAAAGTACTTTCAAGATAGTATGTCTGAGTCAAATTTTCTTCTATGACATACGTACGTGCATAGTCAAGCACTGCAGTTCATGGTTACGTATGAAAATAGTTACTTTAATGAGTTCTCAAGTTTCCTCGATGCATAGTAGAGTGTCATTGCATGCGGGTCTAGAATAGCAAGTTGCATTAAGGCGGTCTGTCTAGTGCCTTGCTAATGTTTCCATGATGACAGGCTAGCTATAGTTTGCATTAGTTCAGGATCCGTGAGTGCGATCATACTAGCACTAAAGCACCGGATGTCATTAGAACTCTGAAGTTAAGAGTTACTTCACGGGGAAACTAAGAAGGCGGAATACGCTTGAGCCGCCACTCTGTCCAGTCAGGGTTATATATATGGTCATCAGTCATGTACATGATTAGCTCCAAATCAAGTTCATCGTGGATCACTTGCCTTATCAGAGAGTCTGAACTGAATAAATAACTTTCTTCCTCGATCCCTCTCTAATCGCTATAGAGAGAGAGCGCCTATCTCATGGGGTTGAAAACAACAGCCAACCCGAAACCTTCAGTCTGAGAGTTACTCTTCCAAGCTGCATCAATTTTTAGGATAAAATTTACATTATTATGTACTCCATCCGTCCCATAATATAGGGCATTTTGACAATTTCATACAGTTTAAGAAACCTCATTGATATGTTGTTTTTTAATATTTTAAGACAAAATATTGTATTGTTTTCTGGGCTGACTAATATTATTGCATTGTTTAGTGTGAAATTAAAAAAAATGCGTTTAATATTGTATTGAAATGTAAGAATACCTTATAATATGAGAAAAATCTAAAAAACTAAAATACACTATATTGCGGGACAGAGAGTGTGTAAAATAAATATTTGGTTGAACCATATAAGCAGGAACATAGTGTATAAAATTTTAATTTTCTTAGACATGATATTATAGTCATTAATCTAAAAAGAGAGACAGACGCTCAATTAGTTAAAATCGACATTCACAATCCGCAACATCACAAGCCCAACGTTATGTTCAAATATGGTATCTTCTTTTTGTTTCAAACACCACCACAGCTTAACACCCCTAAAAGATTATTTCACGCATCGTGACGATGACGGATTATGCCACCTTAATTGTCAGCCCTAATTGAATTTAATGATGAACACACACAAAACCCTAATGCCTAAAGTGTGGGATGGTGTCGTTTTTAATTGTTTGCGGTGAGTCAAAAATATATCTTAGATTCGCTTCACGTATCTCGTTAGCCCGGGAATCAGCCTTACGTAGTCCCGGAATGGGGTATTTATAATGACAATACTTGCCCTAACCCTAATACTAAGTCGGCTCATGTTATTGTCATATTTACCCTCTAATGAGCCTTAACCCTTGCCCAAGTTATCACTGTTAATGGGCCTGGACGGCTGGTGCGGACTCTGTCTTTCATGTCGATATTGCGAAATGCGGTACTCGACTCACGGGACTCGTTGTCCTACGATCTTAGGTAGTGCGGACTTTGTCCTTGCGGACTCGTCGTTTCGCGATCGCTTTCGAATGTCGATCGTCGTGGCCTCGAGTCCGCGCATCGACATAAGTAACTTGGCGTTAATTCATAATGTGATGACCAATCGATAGACGACACGTGGAGGGGTGAAACCTTGTATCGTCACATCGTGATTTTAATTTTTAATATAACGTAATGTCAGGGGCGCACGTAGAAAGCCATAGAAGCCAGTGATGACGGTTTCAAAATCAATGAATTTAAAGGCTAAATTTTGGCTAATATTATATATATAATGTATTTATATTAACAATGAATGTATTCCTTAATAGTAAGACTCAAGATATCTTAGATATGAGACTTGCTTTCGAATCTTGCAAGTTACAATATTTTTTATTTTTTAAACTAGTGATTAGAGCCAAAATAAGTAGGCTTTTTTTTCTTCCAAACCCATGTAATTATCACACGATTTTTTTTTGTTTTATTTTTTATATATATTTTATTCATCGCTTTTTTTTTTGAAGCGCGGCCTAAATATTTTTTTGGCGGCTAAATTTAGACGAGTGACGCTCCCAGTAATGTCATTGCTATTGACGTTTTTAATTAATAGACATGTTAATGGCACATTTCATACAAATAACGGAAACAATGATGACAATGATACTGATAGTCAATAGCGAAAGTTACATACAACCAAAGTGAGGTAATGTCCATCTCGATCCGAAAAATTACACTAATATACGATAAATCATATTGTTTGCCTCCTTTAAATTTTTTATTTGTCTTTAAAATTTTTACTGCCCCTTACTCGAGATCCTACGTCTAGAGGTGGTCAAATGGTGTAACCGCCGGTTTTTCGAACCGCCGGTTTGACGAACCGCCGGGTTGAAAAACCGGCGGTTTACTGTTCAAAACCGCCGGTTGCCGGTTTGGGCCGGTTCCGGTTTGCTCCCGGTTCAGATTACGGTTCAGATCACGGTTCCGGCCACGGTTTTAAATTTTCATTTTTATATAACACTTATTATTTTCACTACAATAACAAATTATTATTATTTTAATTATAATTATTAAAGCGGATGTAATATATATATTATTTTAAATAGATTTCTATTCGTTTTTAAAAATAATATTAATATTGTGTTATTTTATTTATATGTAAATAATGTTATTTAAAAAATTATGTTGTTTTTCTTATATGTAAATTGTGTTATCTTTTCAACGCTTATGCAATTAATTACCGCCTACGTATATTTTTATGTGTAATCGTGTCGGATGACAACATATATAAAAAATCAAAGCGAATGTAGTTTAATTGTTTATGTTTTTAGTCTTTTATAGTTTGTTGTAATGATTTTTATAGTTATTTAAGTAGGTTTTAAGTATACTTTGATTATAAATATTGTTTTATAGTTTCTTATAGTTTTTTTTATAGTTTGTTATAGTTTTTTTTTTTTTATAGTTTATTCTTGTAGTATTTTATAATCTTTCTTATGTGTTTATATTACATAGTTTCATATAATTTTTAGGTTTGTATTGCTTTTTTTTTAGGTTAGTATAAAATTTTATAGTATTTTTTAAGTTTATAATTTTTTAGGTTTGTATATAATTTTTTAGGTTTTTTTTAAAATAGTTTTTATGGTTTATTTGTTTAAATTGTTTTTATTGCCGTTACATGCATCCAGGAAAAAAAAAAAAAAAAAAAAAAAAAAAAAAAAAAAACTGTTGGGCGGTTAAACTTGCGGTTCGGTCCGGCTCGCCAGTTTACCGGTTTCGGTCATCCGGTTTGAGCTGGTGATTCGGATTAACAAATACAAATGGCTTAAGAAACCGACAAAACCGACGGTTTTGAACCGCGGATTCGGTTTCGGTTTGGCCACCTCTACCTACGTCCGTCCGTCCGTGCTGATAGTGTCATTTCTTTTACGTGACGAACTTCATGACAAACCTGATATGTCTGAAGGATTACTAGCAAATAAAACTCCCTATTTTTATTCCATGTATCATGAAATTTTTGTGCTTTAAATAGAAAAGAAAAAAAGAAATAGCACACTATTTTTGGCTTTTTTTTAAGGAATTATTTATCGATTTGGAAATTACCTCTTCAACTGAAACCCTAATCGCGCCACCGCCGACCACCCCTTATCTATTCCGCGACCAACCATCACCCCCTCTGCAACGTAATCAATTGCCATCCTCTGCCGAGTCGAACTATTCACCGGAGATATTGGACAAAGCTGAAGCATCTCGACGGAACCGGAGCTCATCGCGAGGCGTAATATCTTGGGATTTCATTTGTACTCTTGTTTCACGCTCTCCTCCTCCTGCGAGAACCTGAATTCTCTAAACCAAACCCTGTAAGTATTATCTTCTTCTCCGATTCCTCTAAATTCCGGTAATTATGGATACAATGTCAGGGAAAATTGTTGAGGAGAAAGCTAAAACCTTACCGTTTCTTCCTGATGAAATAATCACAAATATTCTAAGCACCCTTCCTGTTAGAAGTGCAATGAGATGTCGACTTGTTTGTAGGAAATGGAGAGATTTAACCTCTACTCGTGATTTTGTGGATTTACATTTCAAAAAGTGCGTTCCAATGATTCTTGTTGTAGCTTGGAAGTCGTATTGTTGTTTACGCATATATGAGTTAGATAATTGGTGGGAAATCGCGACAATGAACAACGAAATATGCATCCCCTATGTATATGTTGGAGAGAATTTATACAATTCTCGTGTGTTATTTTCTCATGATGGTCTAGTTGTCTTACAAGAAGACACCGATTTCTTCGAAAGAGAAATTGTTATTCTAAACCCTACTAGGCATAATATTGAATCTGTGAGCTTAACCTTTTCGGATGAAGAGCTCGAAAGAAGAAGTGAGATTTACGGGGTATATTACCATCCTTCAATGAAAGGGTATTGCTCGCTTTGGAAGATAGAGTCATCAGCTCATCCAGACAGGTTCCAGTACAAGATCCTTAATTTATGTTCCAATCCATCCTTGAAAACGATTAGTAATCCGTTTAGTGACAGGGCTAAGTCGAAGGATGCAATTCCGTTGCTCATCAACAATTACCTTTATTGGAAGCTTGAGTCTGAACAAGGGTACAAATACGACGATGGTCATAATGATATCATGGAATTTGATATCATAAGAGAAGAATTCATGGTGATACCTTGTCCTGTCCCTTTGAATACCGAGTGCAAGTCATACCAAACACATCTGTTAAATAGTGATGGCGTTCTCTCTTTCCTCTTGATTCTTCCAAAAAAAGTCACGATATGGAGATTAGAAGATCATGCACAACGGCTGTGGACAACCACTGAATATACATTCGACATAGAGATTTATGATAGCTATGAAGTAGCCTATAGGGTAAATGTAAGAGCTGTTGTGGATGGAAAGCTAGCTATCCAGCTGGATCGAATTCTATGTGTTTGCAACTTTATGGATGGAACAGTGATATACTATCCAGATATTCGGATTCCTGCTAAGATATCGTTTATTTCTCATCAGATGAGTTTAGCTTCTCTATGTAATGGAAAAACCACGATATTCATAGACCAAGACGACAATGTGGTGGTGACATAGTTAGCAAAGGAGCCGAGATAGCTGTGTTGGAAGGGGGAATTCTTGTCTCTGTACAATTATGATTTTTTTTTTTTTTTTTTTTTTTTTGTGTGTGTTTCTTTTTTTCTATTTGTGAATTGTCAGGGATTGTGAACGTTCAGATTTCGTTTACTTAAAAACTCTTTGAAAGCTTGAATCAATGTTTCATAGCTTAAAATTGCATAACTTGCAGGGGTATGTTTGATGATGAAAACATATGTATGTTGTCAACGACATGCGTAATAGCTTATTATGGACCTCGATGTTATCTTCATGAAGACATAGTTGTTTATTTCATTGTTTCAGGGAGTACCTGGACATGTTTACATCCCCATGTCATATGTGCTATTGATCAAGATCATGAATTTGATAGCACGATGCATCGTCCTGTAGTTCATTCTAAATGTTGAACAGGCCAATGTTTGTTTTTTTTCTTTTATTCCTAACTCTAAAGTTTTTGCATTGATGTAGAGTTTCTTGATTCCTCAATAAAACCGATCAACTTCATTTCCATCTTCTGTACGGCACTGTCGAACAAAGGCCATATAATGTACCAAAAAAAGTGTACATGCATCCCTTCTATATTGAACACTACCAAAACAAATCAATTGATTTACATCCTCTATGAAATCATAAGGGCGGGACAGTGAGAGCCTTTGGGTTGATGCTCGACCTTTATTAAAAGAAAGCAAAATAACTTGATCAGTTTCACTTTCACTTTCACACGCTTGAATCTCTTCATCAATGAGAGAAGCAACGTAAATTAAAAGAGAGAACACAAAAGGCAAGAAAAGCTTGAATGTTGAGATAGCTGAAGCAGTTGAGTACGTGGAATCTATACGGGCTTTAATAGTCCGATCAGCGGCGCTGTCTTGGCCATTGGTCTGAACACCACCCCCTTCTGGCGTTACAAAGATCAATACGGATGCGGCTTGGGGAGTAGATAGACCAGCTATGGTAGTCTTGTTCTGAGATTGGGAGAGGCAGGTCCTCCATGCGGTTTCTCATAGGGCTATGGGTCTTTTGGAGGTTGAAGCATTAGAGCTAACGGCGATTTATCAAGCACTCTTTTTAGCTGTAGCTAAGGGAATCTGTAGAGTTGTGGTGGAAATCGATTCGTTATCATGCGTTCAATGTCTTCACTCTGAGGCCGAGGACGGTGTTTGGTGGAGGACTGTTTGTCTCTAGCTCGGGCTTTTGAGTCTTGTTTTCTTCCATATGTTGGACGTTATGGCAATAAGCCTGCGCGTCTTCTTGCACAGCCGACCACCCCTTTTCTACTCCATGAGCCACCGTTACCTCTGCAACGTAATCAATTCTCCTCATCTGCTGAGTCGAACTAGTCGCCGGTGATATAGGCCTGGACAAAGCCAAAGCATTTAAGCATCTCGCCGGGACCGGAGCTAATCGCGCGGCGTAATATCTTGGGATTTGTACTTGCTTTTCGCTCTCCTCCGGCGGAATTCTCGAAACCAAACCTTGTAAGAGTCTTGTGTTTTTCCCCGATTCCTCTAAATTGCTGGTATTTAAAGAGCTAATGGATACAATGCGTTTGAGAGAGCAAAATGTTAAAGTGAAATCCAGAACCAAACCATTTCTTCCTGATGAAATAATTACAAATATCTACTTAGGCTTCCAGCTAGAGATGCAATTAGATGTGAACTTGTTTGTAAGGAATGGAGAGATTTAACCTCGGATCGTGATTTTGTGGACTTGCATTTTAGAAATAGCATTCCATTTATTATTGTTGTTGCAGTTACCAATCGCCCTGGTCGGTTAAGCCTTCTTGCGCTCGATAAATGGTGGGAACCTGCAACAACCTGGTTAATGCTTCATAGACCCCCTTTGTATATTAGTGAGTATCCTTATCCTTTCGCATCTGGTGCCCAATTTTCTCATGCTGGCTTAATTGTCTTACATGAAACCGAAATACCTTTTTGGGGAAAGAAATTCATTATTCTAAACCCGGCAAGGCCGAGTAGTGAATTTGTGAGCATAACCCCTTCCGAAGATCTTTGGAAAAGTGAGATTTATGGTGTATATTATCATCCTTCACTGGAAGGTTATCTCTCTCTTTGGAAGATAGAGACACGATGCGCCTCTTGGGAGAAGACGAACAAGATTTAGTACAAGATCCTCAATTTTGGTCCCAAACCATGTTTGAAAACGATTAGTAACCCGTTTAGTAACAGAGTTAAGATGAAGGATGCAATTCCGATACTCATTGACAATTATCTTTACTGGAAGCTTGAGTGTGAAATACAAGAGCACAAAGACGACGATGGTCGTAATGATATTATGAAATTTGATATCATCAGAGAAGAATTCATGTTCATACCATGTCCTGTCCCCTTGAATACCGAGTGCAAGAACAATCAAACACATCTATTAAATTGTGATGGCGTTCTCTCTTTTCTCTTGATTCTTTCAAGCAAGATTACGATATGGAAATTAGAAGGTCGTGCAGAGCAGTTGTGGACGAGTACTGAATATACCTTGAACATGGAGGATATTTGTCATAGCTACGAAGAAGTTGATGCAATAGCTGTTGTGGATGGAAAGCTATCGCTCCATTCAAATAAAACACTCTATGTTTGCAACCTTATGGAGGGAACGGTGAGAAATTATCCGAGAATTTCAGCTCCTCTTGAGATATCATTCGTGTCTCATCACATGAGTTTAGCTTCTCTATGTAATGGCAAAACCGCATTATTCGTAGATGTAAACGACAAGGTGGTGGTGCTGACGACTTAGTTCGCAAAGCGGCTGAGGTACTCTGCTCTGCTCGAACAAATATTATTCTTGTTTCGTTTCTGATCATCAATGCATCGAATCATTAGATTGACACATTTTG
The DNA here is from genome assembly GCA_026214975.1 of Gentiana macrophylla. Lineage (NCBI taxonomy): Eukaryota > Viridiplantae > Streptophyta > Magnoliopsida > Gentianales > Gentianaceae > Gentiana > Gentiana macrophylla. The sequence goes on from CM047810.1 coordinate 109,763,504, forward strand.
CATTTATCCAGTTGTACCAGACAAACAATATGTTATATGATATTATGAGTGTTACGTTTTACAGCGTACATCGCGTGAAGTTAGAATACGATTTGTAGGGATCGTTATGTAACGGAGGACACAATGAAAGAGGTTTCTTTCCAACTTGTTGTATTGTTTTCTTTACGAGTTGACGATCATGTGTATGCCGTGTGTATTGCATTCACTGGCATAGTCATATTAATTTTAGCCATCAGAGCTCTCACTGTGGTGGCGGTGACCGACAGTAGTGTTGAGTGCAACAATGGTTACTATTCCCAGAATTTTTCTCTAGACATTTCCAGTAGTCAAATTATACATACAGTTGGCAAATTCATTAGAGGAATATTGATTCAATATATATTACAAAAAGAAGGTGCATAACTTTTTTTTTTTATATTGAAATTCTATCCAAAAAGTGACTACATTCAATATGATAGTTTTCAGAACATACATTGTTACGCAGACAAAATTTCCTGGTAGTACGCCTGAGTCAGACATTCATGTATCGTATGTATGAGCATAGTCGGTCACTATACGGTTCAACGTTATGTATGGAAATAGTTATTGCAATGAGTTCCCGAGAATCGTTGATGCATAGAAGAGTGTCCTTGCTCCCAAGAATCGTTGATGCATAGAAGAGTGTCCTTGCCTGTTGGTCTTGAATAGCAAGTTGCAATGGGACGATCAGTCGAGTGCCTTGCTAATGTGTCCATAATAATAGGCTCTAGTTTGCATCAGTCCAAGATCTCATAGAGCCGGGGAAGCTGTGAAGGCGTAATACACTTGAACATCTAGTCAGTCCGGTCGGGGTTTACATGGTCATCAGTCATGTACGTACATGTTTTAGCCCCAGTTTCAAATCATCATTGCTCTTAAACTCAGCATCAAAAGTGAACTCTTTCGGCATTCCTGTATGCCATCTTAGTTATCTTTTGATCATACATTTTCGTAATAAGCAAGAAGTGGATTTTGAGTTAACAAATCCATTTAACATAAACAAAATTAATTGTTAATGTTAGAACAGATTGACCCGCACTCTTGAAGTTACACCTTTACTACCACCAATTGGTTTGAGTAGAATGGTAAACGTTTGATCTTAACATGGTATCGGAGGCAGATGTCATGAGATCAAACTTTGGTTGGGAGAGATTGCCCACACTCTTGAATGGAAAAATTGTGCAAGTGTTGGGACGAATTGCCCACACTCTTGAATGTATAAGGAAATAAAGTTGCAACTTTACTACCACCAATTGGTTTTAGTAGAATGGTAAGCGCTTGATCTTTAACGGTTAACGTAGTATTTTAGCATATGGGTTCACAAATCCATCTTACAGATGTAATCCAATCCAGTCTTGAAGATTCCATAAATTGTTATACCCGAAAGATTACAATGCGAAAATAAAAATAAAGAACAGAAAAGATGAAGGACAATTTATTATAATTTGGACTGACGAACAAACAGAAAGGAAAAAACAGAAAAGAGAACAACAAGGATATGTAACCGGGACGAGCTAATCTCTGTCCTTAAGACAATTATGCTCCGGCAGTACCAATGGTTTAGCACTTGTCTCCCAGGATAACCCAATTACCTATTCAGAATTGAGGTACTTTAGCTTTTGAACTCAACGAACTCTTGGTGCTTCAGATTCTCTTCAACTAAAATGCAAGTGTTTAAGTGATTTTTGTGTTGTGTTTCAGTACCTTCCCATTGCAAGAGAGGACCCTATATATAGGAGGAAGGAGCAGCCTTGAAGTGTGTGAATTGATGGCAACTAAACCATCAGGTTGAAACTGCTTTGTATTAAAGCCATATGAGCTGAACTCTGAATCGAACTGAACCCTGACTCCAGATAAACTTTGTCCAAAAATATAATACTGCCTCAGGCCCAGAAGGCCTATTCCCCAAGCCCAATGGTCAATGGCAATGGCACGGGCACGGGCGGGCGGCGCGCGCGCGCGTGTGGCATTTTTAGTAAACACTCAGCCCACTAAAACCACTCCAAGTTCTCTCCCTTTCTAAGAGATTATACCAACAACAAAACTTCCACCACTTAAATATTGAGGAAATATTAGCACATTTCCCAATGTGGGATTAAGAAGTTTGTCTTTTCAACTTCCTTTTCACACTTTTTCATCTACACACTTTAAGCCTTAATTTCTCATTCACTCGACATCCGAATTGAATGATTCAAAACCTTATTTTCAACTACGTCTTACGTAGCTTCCAAAGTCATCACTAACTCTTGATAATCTATATAAGAGTTATACCGAAACCGGCTCTCAAAGTGGTTACAAAAATGATTCAAAAAATCATTTTAAAATGTTGTAAAACATTTTTCCTTTTATCCTCATATATCTCCAACAATCCCCCACATGAATGGAAATTAATGCAAATGCAGACCCAGAAGAGATTCTGACAGAAAATATTGCATCAGGAGAGGTAGTTTCTGGCTTTGAACCTGCCTTAGTGAAATACTATCGGATCTACTCGGCTAATCAGTGAACTATGTCTTGAACCATTCAGCCTTTAATGTAAAACCAAACAATAGTACTCACACAATATTTCCCTTAACACGTATTGGTTCTCATGGTTGTGCTCATTTTGGCCATGAAACACCCTGGTTTCAGAAAGTGCGTTAGAGATTTCAAGCCACTGAATTCTCACAGAAGCGGCCCCACTTCACACTTACATAGGTGACCTCCTATCAAGAGTATTCTGCCATACCCTACTCGAATTTAATCAAGCTATAGGAATCATTAAAAGTTTTCACTTATCCTTACACACCTGACAGATAACACTTTTATTCATAGAATGAGTAAGTGTTCAATGAACCTTCATAACTTAGTTGTCCCTTTGAACCATGATCTTGGGATCTCCAATCAACATGGTGGGGTTACGATTACAAAGTTTCTATCGTAATTGGCTTCAGTCCCATTCCGTCTGTCAATTTTGACATTTGATCTCTAGGTAAACCTTTTGTTAGCGGATCTGCAAGATTGTCCTTCGATTTAACAAAATTGACGGAAATCACGCCGTTAGAGATCAGTTGTTTAATAGTATTATGTCTACGACAAATATGTCGAGACTTACCATTGTACGTACTATTTTGTGCCCGGCTTATAGCCGACTGACTATCGCTATGTATGCTTATAGGAGCAATAGGCTTATTCCAGCATGGAATATCCTCGAGGAAATTACGCAGCCATTCTGCTTCTTCTCCTGCCTTGTCCAATGCAATGAACTCTGCTTCCATTGTGGAACGAGCAATGCAAGTTTGCTTTGTGGATTTCCATGACACAACAACACCACCAATAGTGAATACATATCCACTTGTGGACTTTGATTCTTTCGAGTCAGATATCCAATTTGCATCATAGTATCCTTCTAATACTGCTGGATATCTCGTGTACCGTAATCTAAGATTCATTGTGAATTTTAAGTACCTCAGTACTCTATTCAATGCTTTCCAATGATCCTCACTTGGATTACTTGTAAATCTGCTCAGTTTATTTACAAAGCACATGCTAAGTCTGTCTAAAATACTGGTTGGTTATGTACATCAGACAACCTATGATTTGTGAATATTTTAATTGAGACACAGGTTCTCCTTTATTTTTGACTAAGTGCATAGTCAAGTCAATATGAGTTTTTATCGGACTTTCATTAAAGACATAAAATCTTTTTAGAACAGACTCAACATAATGAGACTGTGACAATGCAAGTCCATCCGACATTCTAGAGATTTTAATCCCCAAAATTACATTTGCAACTCCCATATCCTTCATATCGAAGTTTCTTGTTAACATCTTCTTAGTATTCATGATTATATCATGAGTACTTCCCAAGATTAACATGTCATCAACATATAGACATACTATCACAAAGGAATTAGAAGTGTTATTGACATAAACACATTTATCGCACTCGTTAATTTTAAACCCATTTGATAACATCGTTTGATCAAAATTTTCGTGCCATTGTTTTGGCGCTTGCTTAAGCCCATACAATGACTTAACGAGTCGACATACTTTGTGTTCTTGACCTGGAACCACATAACCCTCGGGTTGTTCCATATAGATTTCTTCTTCCAAATCACCATTTAAGAAAACAGTCTTTACATCCATTTGATGTATTTCTAAATTATTTACCGCAGCAATTGCGATAAGAACTCGTATCGACGTGATCCGAGTAACCGGTGAATATGTATCGAAGAAGTCAAGACCTTTTTGACGATAACCTTTAGCTACCAGTCTGGCCTTATATTTATCGATCGATCCATCAGCCTTTAATTTTTTCTTAAAAATCCACTTACAACCGAGAGGTTTATGTCCCGGTGGGATATTTACTAATTCCCAAGTATGATTTTGCATAATGGAATCGATTTCACTATTGACTGCTTCTTTCCAGAACGGCGCTTCTGGATTTGACATAGCCTGAGCATATGTACTTGGTTCGTTTTCTACCATATAGGTGAAAAAATCAGGACCAAATGACGTTGAAGTCCTTGCCCGTTTACTCCTACGAGGTTCTGGTTCCTCAGTTTCTGGAGTAGTTTCACTTGTCGGTTCATGTGCCCGCTTATTTAAGGTTATGTTTTCTTGACTTCTTTCTTTACATGGAAATACATCCTCAAAAATACAAAGACATTTCTTGATTCCATGATTGTATTCACGTGAACATCCGGATTGTCAGATTTATGCACTAGAAATCTATGTGCACTACTGTTATTTGCATAACCGATAAATATACAATCTATCGTTTTAGGCCCAATTTCTATTTGTTTAGGTTTAGGCACTTCGACCTTTGCTAAACACCCCCACACTTTCAAGTATTTGTAGCTAGGCTTGTAGCCTTTCCATAGCTCATAAGGTGTTTTATCCATCTTTTTAGACAGAACCCTCTTAAGAATGACATTGGCGGAAAGTATCGCTTCCCCCCACAAGTTCTGAGGTAAACCCGAACTTATCAACTTAGCATTCATCATCTCCTTAAGAGTACAATTTTTGCGTTCAGCAATACCGTTTGATTGAGGTGCATAAGGTGCAGTCGTTTGATGGATAATGCGAGTCCGAACATAACTCATTAAACGGTGCATCATATTCACCACCTCTATCACTACGAACCTTCTTGAATCGTTTGCTAAGTTGATTTCTCGATTCATTTCTTATAGTTTTAAAAGCCTCAAGTGTCTCATCTTTGCTACTTAGAAAATAGACATAACAGTATCTTGTACAATCATCGATAAAAGTTACAAAGTATTTTTTACCGCCTTTGGTTTGTACAAATTTTAAATCACACAAGTCTGTATGAATTAAATCTAACGGTTCGGTGTTTCTTTCCACGGAAGGAAAAGGTGCCTTAGTCATTTTAGCTTCGACACATATATGGCAATTTTCATTTTTAGTAAATTTTAAATTAGGTAATAAATCTAAGTTCATCATCCGTCGAATTGATTTATTATTTACGTGTCCTAATCTATTATGCCATAAGCAAGAAGTCTCAATCAAGTAAGCAGAAGAGGATGCAAATTTATTAGCCTCATCGGGCACAACAGTCTTTGGCATAATTGCCATGACATTAAGCTTAAACATACCATCGGTGGAATAACCCCTACCGAGAAACACACCATTCTTGGTCAAAATGACCTTATCAAAACCAAAATTCAAATTGAAACCAGCCTTGTTCAATTTGTCACCAGAAATGAGATTCCTACAAATCTCGGGAACATCTGACACATCATTTGAGTCGGTGAAGTCATCTCGTAATCACCATCACGATCCAAACAATTGGAGAAGTTGATGAATTCCCCATCCACGTTTGTCCCTGTGTGCGGCCTTGTAAGTTGAAAACACAGCCCGGTCAGCACAAACATGTCTTGTGGCTCCAGTGTCTACAAACCATTGCCTTGGATTCCCCACAAAGTTACATTCGACACCACAATAGCAGAACATTTCCTCATCACCATCGGGCCAAATTGGATGTGCTCTTGGTTGAATTGGCTTCTTAAACGGCACTCAACAAAGACGGTGCCCAAACTTTCCACAGTTATTCTGATTGCCATTGAACTTGTACACGATCTGTGGTTTCTTGGAAGATTCGGCATTTTTCTTGGAAGATTGACCAAATTTCTTCCTTTTCCGATTCTTGATCTCAGCAACAAGAGCTTTGGCCTGTCGTGTTTCCTTGTTCGTCTTCAGTGTCATTTTCTGCTGCTTCGTGATTCAATTTCTGCTGCTTGGTTGTGTTGGATTCGTCGAATTGAGCTTTGTAAATCGGCGTTTGGATCGTATTTGTGTTGGATAATCTGATTCCTTTATTTTCCTGGTATTATTCACCATTTGCTATTTAGTTTACATTAATTATGCATCATTGTGCAGCTGGATCTTAATTTGATGTTTTCTGATTCTAATTTATCGATTACAGTGTGCATTACTTGTATTCTGATGTTTTTATATTTGTTCAAATAATCATTGTTCTGAATATATGATCATTGCTTTGAATATCTGAGATTTTTATTTTAATTTTTGACACCAGTGTTTTTTCATGTGTTTATGCAGTGACTGAATAGTTTAACTTACATCAATGATTTCTGTAGTGATATATTATTGATGTGCTATTTCAGATTCAGTGAGTATGATCATTGTTTTGAATATATGATCATTATGTTGAATTGTTATTGTCATATTTGAAGTGTACTTTGATTTGGAATTAGTACATCTATTAGTTTTATGTTAAGTTATTGTAGTTCTGTGAATTTATTGTACATGAACTGTGATTGAATTCTAACCAGGGTTATTTAGGGTGTCGTTGAGTGTTTATTTGTTACTTTTAATGCAGTGACATGTTTCATTTATTGACATTTATTGTTAGTATTGTCAGTCTGTTGTTTTATGCATTGATGTTTTATGTGATTTATCCCCCATTTTGCATATGTAGTGATATATGTCAGTGTTGCTGGTGAATCTTGTAATAAATGTATTGAAATTTGATTTTATGCAGTGACTTCTGCTATGTAGTTAGAGATATAATGTTTTTGTACTGATATATTAGGTTATTGATTTAGGTACTGGATTAACATATCAGAATTGTTTTGAATAATATTTTGTAGTGATTGAAGTGTAATTTGAGTTGGAATTAATATTCATTGGTTGTGGTCAATGCATTGTGATGTTATTAGTTATGCAGTGACATGTAGTTATGCAGTGACATGTAATTAGTTATGCAGTGACTGTGTTCTTTTTCTTACATCCATTCATATTTTGTTTGGTTTTGTTTGCTTCCAGGATTACAATGTTGATTCTTATGTGCTCCTACAAAAAAGAGACATGTGTCATGACTGCGACACCTACTACTACCTTCAAGTCTATCGTTGATAGAATTCAAATCGCTGGATTGATTTGAAGGACTTATGAATTAGTCTTTATTACTTTTTGCCTGATAATCCGAAGTGTCTCTTAAGCTGTGATGATGATGTTTAGGCTATGATTTGTGTTGCTGAATCTTATAGTGCTAAGCGCGTTAATGTGGAGGTTGTAGGCACTGGTTTGGTTGGTTCTGCATCGTCTTACAATGGTGGTAGCTGTGTTGGAGTGGAGGATAATTTTGATGATGAAGTTTGTCTTTTATCGTCTTGTACATCTTCGAGTGATAGTAATCAGTTGACTCTTGGTTGGGATAAAATATTAATCAGGGAAGGTCAACGTTTTGTTGGTGGTGCTTGTGAATTTAGGGATTGCTTGCAGAAATTGTCTATAGAAACTGGTTTTAAGTACGTGTACACAAAGAATGATAATAAGAGGATTTATGCTGTCTGTGCGAAGAAGGATGAAGTAAACTGTTGCTGGAATGTTCGTGCTTCAAAACGGAAATCAAATGGATTCTTTTATGTAAATTTATTGTGCAATGTTCATACGTGTGGTACATCTTCCAGATCTTTTGGTCGAGATCGTCGGATGACTTCTGATCTTCTTAGCAAGTTGATTGTTTCTAAGGTTCGTGATGATCCAAGTTATTCTGCAACAGATTTGCGACATGCGACAGCCACTGATTATAGGAATCCAGCTTCTTATGATGTTGCTTGGTGTCTTTGTTAAAAGGCTGGGATTCCTTATATGGTGATGTTGAAAACTCATTCAAAAGAATACCAGGTTATGTTGCTAGTGTTCGTGAAACGAATCTCGGTTACATTGTATTTTTTGAAGTGCAACTGAATCTCGGCGTTTTCATCGGATGTTTATTGCGTTTGATGCTTGTATTCGTGGGTTCAAGTATTGTCGACCAATCTTTGTTTGTTGATGGGGCACATTTGAAATTTGATATGAATGGTCATTTGTTGGCTGCAACTGGGAAGGATGGTGAGAATGGTATGTTTTATTTACAGTTACAATTTATTTTTTATGTAGTGACAGTTGATTTTCCTACAGTGACATCTGATTTTAGTGCAGTGACACTTGCTTTTTATGCAGTTTTGTTTTGTTTTTTTCTTTTTTTTTGAAGTGACATTGGGAATTCTGTGACCCCTTGTTTTTTCAACTCCCTGTGTTAACTGTCCTTCCATTTATTTTGTGCTTTTTTATGATGATTGTGTTTTTGTACACTCAACTTTGGTAGTTTTGATTCTTTTGTAGTGACTCCTTTTCTGTTAATTTGAAGTGACATTGTTTTGAAATTCTTGTAGGAATATATCCTCTGTGTTATGCTGTTGTTGATTCTGAGGATTTTCATAATTGGAAATGGTTCTTGTTGCATTTGAAGGATTTACTTATACCAATTTGTCAAATGACGTTCATGACAGATAGGAATACTGGATTTGGATGCTATACGGGAGGTGTTTCCTGATGCATTCCATTCTTATTGCATTTACCATTTGAAGTTGAATCTGAAGACTTGTTTTAGTGGTAAATCTACAAGTAAAGCTTTGCGTGACTGAATGGTTAATTTGCTTTACAATTGTGCTTATGCTCCGAGTGTTGAAGAGTATCAGAAGTACATGGATGATTTCTTACTTGAAGGTGGAGCTCAAGCAAGAAGGTTCTTGGAGAATTTACATCCTGAGAATTGGGCTAATGCTTATTTTAAAGGTTGTCGATACGGTCATATGGCGTCTTCTTTGGCTGAATCTTTTAATTCATAGGTATTTAAGGAGAGGCACCTTTCTGTATTGAATATGGTTGATGGCATTCGTATCAAGATAATGACAAGATTATCAGATAGACGTGCTGATGCGGCGTCATTCAAGTCTTTGATATGTCCAAAGGTTGATGCTATTTTATATAAGTCGATGGATTCGGGGAGAGGCTTTAGGGTTGCTAGTTCTACTTATTATAAGTATGAAGTTTTTTCAGCTCCTCCAGCAAGTGTTGATTTGGATCGTCGTGCTTGCTCGTGCACTGAGTGGCAGCGGAATGGCTATCCGTGTGTTCATGGATTGGCTGTCATTAGGACTACTGGTTTTCCGTTGGCTGTCTACGTTGATCCTTGTTTTTTGACAAGGTCTTATGTTGGTTCATACGAGTTTGCAATAAATCCAATTCCTGGTCCCTTTCTGAAGAACAATTCTAAAGATGTTGTTGTGCTTGGTCCTGTTGCAAAGAAGCAGCCTGGTAGGCCTCGGACGAAGCGTATTCGATCTCGTGGTGAGTCGTCCAAACGTGTTATCCAATGTGGTAAACAATGTTTTAAAAGTCGGTAGGCGCTAGTCGGGCGGCCGGGTGGGGAGTTGGGACTAGTCTGCTAGGCGGGGGACTAGTCGGGGACTAGGCGGTTTGGATTTTTTAAATTAATAATAATAATAATGGAATTGACAATAACAAAAATAACAAAATATTACTACAAACCTCCGAAAATAATGATACTACTACTATAGTATTATTAAGTACTAACATAACATAAGTCCAACAAATTCATTTTACAAAATAAACACATAGAAACATACATGATACGTCAAAATAAAAACATTCAAAGTCAAGCACTCAAGTTTCAAAAAAAAAATCATAATACAGAATGCCTAGGCCGAGTTGCCCGAGTTGAGCCCGACTATCCCGTCTTGAACCCGACTTTCCCGCCTAGAAGGCGACTAGGGACCGACTAGAGACCAGCCCGCCAAGACAGGTCCGACTAGTGTGTACTCGGGTCGGTGGAGGGCCGACTAGCGCCTAGGCGGTGCCTAGTCGGCCGACTTGGCCGACTTTTAGAACACTGGTGGTAAATGTCATCAGTTTGGGCATCATAATAAGAAGACCTGCCATGCTCCTGTTCCTTTATAGTTAATGGATGTTTTCTTTTTTAAGCATTGAGATTGGAGTTTGTTACTCATGGTTTCAGACATTTTATTTTCATATTTCCCAAATGCAGTGACATTGGTGTCACTGCATCAGTATGCTCATTGAGATTACTGTAATGCACTGATGATATTAAGGTTTTTTTGTTAATGCTTTGCTGTTTGTAATCCTTTTTATTTCCTATATATTTTTGGTATTGGTATGTTTTTATTTCTACTGAAACGAAGATGTACTTATTGCAGTGAGATGAGTGTCACTGCATAGTCATGTTTATGCAGATTTGATTACTTTATTGACTGGCTGTTGTATTTAATGGACTGAGCTGATTATTTACTTAATGTTATCATATTTGTATTTGTTTTTGTCATCCATATGTTATTGACATTGGTAGTTTTGTATTCGTTTTGTGCATACATTGAAATGATCGTGTATTCAGTTCGGTGACATGAGTGTCACTGCAGATTAGTGGCAATCCGTTCAGTCATTGTTGTATTCAATGGAATAAGATGATTATGTACTTAATGACTTCAAATTTGTATTGGTTTTTATCCCCTATATATTATTGATATGTGTATCTTTGTATTTATTTTGTGAATATATTGAGATGATTGTGTAATTTATGCAGTGACATGTATGGAGATGTATTCTATTGTTAATTCATTGATATGGTAATGTGTTTAATGCAATTACATTATTATACATAAATTTTTAACAATCAATGCACAAAAAAATAAGACAAAAATTCACAAAAAACATGAACGATCAAATATTTCCAATTTGTCAAATTGCCATTAACCATCCAAACTGAACCATCAAACCACAAAATAAAACTAACAATCAGTTATGGACCATCAGTCCACACTGTCATTGCATTTTTTGACTGTATCATTCAAATACTTTACATAAAGGATTAACCATGAATATACCAAAAGTAGTAGACTAGTCAGAATAGTTAAAATTCTAGTTACAGCCATTTTAGTGCTCTGTGTAAATTCTGTTAAGCACTAATGAATTGACAACCATTCATTTGAGCTGCTGCACTTGTTGATCATCTAGACGTGGTTGAATTGTTAGATCTTGTGCTAGTCTGTACATGTAATATAGAAAGTAAAGGGCACAGTTCCTGCATTAGATTTCAATGATTCTGTTATTATTGTGTATGTTTTGTTATGGTCATTATGTTACGTATTACGTTTGATTATCCTGTAAAGGTAGATTTTGAACATTTTCCACTTTTGTTGATATGCTTTGTTGCCTAGTTCTTGCAAGTCTTGTTGGTGGAGTGGATTTCAAAATAATCTGTATCTGCAAATAAGAGAAGTTTGTGTTGAATGTTTTTTTTATGGAAAGCTATTGACAAGAAAGTGCAGTGACAGTACTGTTTTTGTAATAATGTCATTGATAACTTACTTTATCCTTGCATTCTTTGATGAAAATGTATGTCTTGCCCTTCCCCACCGGTGCAGAATGAAGCATTTTCCAGGTTGGTTCTCCTAATTTGTATGTTAGTAGTACCCAATGGTATGGCCTTGACTCTTCTCCCATACAGCATAAGGGGATGAAAACTTTATGTCCTTCATATATGCTTTCCACCATTCTTTCAAATTGTTCATTTGATAACTTTTTGTCATGCTCAAGCTCTTCTAGTATAGCCTGAAGCTTCCATATTGATCAGATTATGAATGTAATCTTAAATTTATTTATTCAAATTAATTTGTATGCATACCCATGTCGCTGTAGAGAATATTTGGTAGTTAGGTTTAACTACATGTGCACTTTTTAAGAGCTCAGCGAACCCTTCAACCACCTGTTTCAAATTTCATTATAATAAGTTAGTTTATTTATTTGCCGTTGGTGAACATCAAAAGAAATGTTTTTTTCCCTGTATATGTATTTACCATTTGTTGTCATGCAAGATATTCATGTCAACTAATGCAGTGACACCAAGATGCATTGACAAGAATGCAAAGCGATGTGATATGCAAAGTGACAATACTATGGAGTGATGAAGAAGATGCGATGTGATTAGATTTTACCGATTCGCCTATGTACAAGTCATTTAGAACTTCCATTATTGAGTTGACGGTGACATATGGGTAATCACCTGTTAGGTGTTATGCCCGAAAGACAATTTTGTAATTGTTTTATTTAATAAATGAAATGATATTCTTATTAAGTAAATTTCGGCCATGGCATGTTTTGATGAACAAGAAATTGTTTTCTTGTGTATTAATAAGACATGTGCACAAAATATTTATTGGATAAATATTTATGGTAAGAAATAAAGATAAATATTATTCTACATTTGTTCTAGAATATTATGGGATTATCTTTTATTTATTGGATTTATTTTATTTGCAAAATAAAATCCTTGGAGGACAAGGATTACTCTCCTATATAAAGAGAGTTCTCCCAAGCCTAAAACACACACAAATTTCGACTTCTACCTCTTAGAGAGGAGAAGGAAAATTTCGGCCAAGGGGAAAAGGGAGGAAAATCTTGGAGGTATTCCGGGTAGCATATCAGGAGGATTCGAGACGAGGATTTCCTTCCACCGGGAGTTGCTCGGATCACACGTACGGAAGATCGTGGTGCTCTTCATACTTTCTTTTGTTCTTCCTATTGCGGTTCTTCAACTTTGATTTTGAGATCCAAGAGGTATGTTCTACAACCCCCTTGTAGTGTAGATCTAGTTATTTTATTACGTGTAATTTATAGATCTAGATCCTTAAATCGCTTCCGTTGCGGATGGTATTACTAACATCACCTAGTGACTTTGCCCAGAGTATACCCCTGCAATAATAGTATGTTGTTAGTATTCTATATATCAAGAATCTTTATGTTTAATGATGTTGTTTAGTAAGTTGTGCTTACTCTTTCCCTTCCTTATCATTGACTTCCTGAATTCTTTTGAATACTTCTGGAACAATGTGTGGTCCATAATAGTATTCATTTTTGTTGCCTTTGATTATGATTTTTCCCCGAAACTCCGGATTTCTGTCAAGTATGAAGTATTCTTGCCTTTTTCCTTGTTTTGCTTTCTTTTTCTGCTTTGGGTACTGAAAATCAAGATCCTCATTCTTTGGTCTCTTTCTTGCATTTTTCTTCACTCCCCTTTCAATTGTGAAATCTGGGGTGACTTGATGCCTATCCCCATGTTCTTGTTGTTTACCAGGGGTGACTTGTTGAGTATCAGCATGTTCTTCATGTAGATTTTGTGTCACTTGATGAGTAGCAAGAGAATCATATTCATCTTGGAGTTGTTGGATTTTGTTTTCCATTTCTTGAATTTTAGCTTCCTGTCTCTGCATCTTCTCTTGCAATCCTTCATTGCTTTCTTTCTTATCTTGAAGGTCAGTTTTCAAATCCCCGATTGTTGTGTCCCTGTCAAATAATTTTTCCTGCAGGTTTTTCACTTCTTCTCTAAGTCCTTCAATTAATCTTCGTTTTTTCTCTTGCTCTTGTAACATAGCAGCCATGTTTTTCTGTTGTTCTCCCTGTTCATTGTAGCTGTCTAACAATGTTTTTATGTACTCATCATTCTTTTTTCATTGTCTTTTTGCTGATTAATTGTAGACAGCGCAATCTTCATCTTATCATTCAATTCGGAGACTTGCAACTCCAATTCTGTTCTCTCAGTACTAATGACATCTAGTGTCTCATTCAGCTGTCTATTGTGCTTCAAGCTGATTGTTTTTGTTCAAGATTTCAGCTTCTACCTTCTTCATGCTTTCCACTTTTGAACTTAAGCTTACATTGTCATGCTCTAGCTCTTGAATTCTCTTTCTTCATCAACTCAAAGATTTGCTTCATCAGTCTTCCATTTTTCCTGTAAATATATTTAAGATATAGATTATTTCTTGAATGAAGTTGCATGTTAGTATGATGGTTTTTGTTTATTTGGAGTGACATCATTTGATGCGTTGACATCTGTTGATCTTTGTGAGAATGATGAGAGTTTGTAGTACTCATTACCATGTGTTGCTCTAGTTCTTCAATTTTGCTCTTCGCATCTTGTAATTCTTTTGACAAGAATTTGTTTTGCTCCTTGATTTCTCCAATTGGATCATGTACACCTGCACAAGTTGTTCGTAGTGTCAAATTCTGATATTCATTTATAATATCATGGATCATGTGTGCATAAAAAAATTGAATGAGTAGTTGTACATGTGGTGGTGATGGTGTTGGTGTTAGTAATCTGAATGAAGGAGTGCTTCTAAACTTATTTCCAGATTGTGTTGGCTGTTGTTGAGGACAGTGTTGTTCTTGTATCACTTCATTGTTTGTTTGTGCTTCCAATTCCTCTTCCTTGTCATCTCCTTCCTGGTATCCCTCATTCTCTTGACCTCCCTGTTATTTCCTTAAATCGCTCCCGGTGTCCTCATTCCTTCACACTCTCTGTCATTTCTTAAATACGCTTCCCAGTGTTCCTCATTTTCTTCAGATTCCCCATCATTTCCATCATCTGCTTCCCGGTTTTCATCATTCTCTTCAGACTCCACATCATTTCCTTCTGCTTGCATATCATCTTCTCCAGATTCCAGTTGATTTCCTTCATCTGCTTCCCGGTGTCCCTTATTTTCTTCAGACTGCCCGTCATTTCCATCATCTGCTTCCTGGTTTTCGTCATTCTCTTCAGACTCCCCGTCATTTCCTTCTGCTTGCATATCATCTTCTCCATATTCCAGTTGATTTCCTTCATCTGCTTCCCGGTGTCCCTCATTTTCTTCAGACTGCCCGTCATTTCCATCATCTGCTTCCTGGTATTCGTCATTCTCTTCAGACTCCCCGTCATTTCCTTCTGCTTGCATATCATCTTCTCCAGATTCCAGTTGATTTTCTTCGTCATGCATGTCATGGCTTTCATCATCTGTTTCCTTGTCTCTGCTTCCTTTTTCTACCCTCTCTCCCAAGCTTGGTATCAGCAGCAACTCAGTCAATGTAGGAGTCAGTTCTTCAGGATTGAACTGTTTCATTTTGCAATACACACGTATTCAGTTATGTTGGCATGTGATGTTTTAGGTTGTTGTAGAAAAAAACTACATTACTAATGCATTCACATGGTATAATAGTGTGGTGACATACAAAGAATTCTATTGGCATGTAATCTTTCAGCTTATTGTACAAAAACAAGTGCATTACTAATGCAGTGACATGGTATAATAGAGCAGTGACATACAAAGAATTTTAGTGTCATGTAATCTTTCAGCTTATTGTACAAAAAACCTGCATTACTAATGCAATGACATCGTTAACAATGCAGTGACATGCCTTAATATTGCAGTGACATAGAAAGACTTGTAGTGGCATGTATCAAAAAACAAAATTTAAAACTGCAGTGACAAGCAACAATTGTGCAGTGAAATGCAATAACTAAGAATGCCTATTCATTGAGCATGACATTTTATTGATCACAACATTCTTAATGCACTTGTAATTATTTACCTTATGTTCTCCCATGTTTTGTAGTTTCCTTTTGGTTAGAATACCTTGTAGATCTCTCAACTTCCACTTTGTCATCCTTGGAATTCCTCTAGATGAGATACTCTTCTATCCTGCTGCCGCTCTTTTTTTGTTTTCCTCTTGCACAACATCTTGTATCATATGTGTGTGCTCGCAGAACCAGTACTGTAACATACCATTACATGAACTTCACTTAGAATGCAGTGACATGATTTTTCATGCATCATTTATAATGAAATACATTTATATTGAAATGTTCAGTGAGTAGCATACCAGGAGGAACACAGTGCATCCATTAACATATCTTGCATTTGTCCATTTTCGATTGAGGCCATTTTGTAGTTCTTTGAGTATGTGAGATGGCCAATCATATGAACTTAATCTAGTCAAGTCATCCACATAATACAGGAACCCCCATGATATGTGCTGGCCAGAGGTGGCAAAGAAGACTGTTGCAAGTAATAGAAGACATAGTAGCTTTACCGTGTCTTCTATTGATGTTGAATCCTTTTCCTTTATCATGTCCTTTATTATTTCTTTGACAACACTTACCTTGATTCTTTTGACATCAAAGAATATCCTTGTTTTAATGGATGTGTCTGTGGATGGGTTTGTGGTCATATCTCCAACCTCTGTCTTTCCATCTTCTATGCCAAAGATTAGCTTTACATCATTTCTAGTTGGCATATGATGGTGCTTGCCAATCTTGAAACCTCCTTTGTCTTTGTTGTATGCATTTATGAGGTCATCCAGCATGTCATTTTTCTTTTTGTCCAATATGACCTTCTTCTTTTTGAATGCTCTAAATATATGTCTGAATGGTGTTTCATCCATCAATTTTTCATAGTCGTTTGTGATTTTTCCCTCTATATCCTTGAATATCTGCTGTATGCTGTTAAGTGTCGATCTATATTGTTCTCTTGTTCTGTAAACATGCAAAAATATGAGTTACTTCCATTCTGTGACATCTAAGTATTTGTAGTTTCAATGTAAGACTATTGGACTGACATGAATTTACTTCCATTCTGTGACATCTAAGTATTTGTAGTTTCAATGTAAGACTAATGGACTGACATTAAATTTTAATGTTATTAGTGCACTGATATGATATTTTTCAATGTTGTGATTGTAGTGACATGATATCTTGAACATTATGAATGTACTCAGACATTATGAAATGCAGTGACATGATATTTTCAATATTGTGAATGCTGTCACATGATATTTTCAAGTTTATAATTCAGTGCCATCAAAGTTTTGCACTTCTACAACTATACTGAAACTTCACTCATTATGTAGTGGCATGTGATTTTCATTTATGTAAATGCAGTGAAGTTATATTTTCAATGTTATATTGCAGTGACATTCTATCATTATGCAGTGACATGATATTTTAGCAGCATTTATAGCAATATATACGCAATCAACTACACAAACCACTTAAACCAATCACAATACAGTGACATGATCTCTTGTACATGAATAAACGAACCGAAATTTGTTCAAAAATGCAGTGACCACATATTTCATTATAGAAAACAGTTACAACTTCTTTCTTTGAGAATTTCAAGCACAATTTCAATCTCTAATTTTGTTATAATTTAGTGACATGTAATCAATGACTATTTTTGTGCCCTATTATTGATTTTCCTAGCACCACATTTCAATTTTGCACAAAAAAACCCTGTTTTCTTCTACATCTACATTTCTGAGTTTTTCTATTGTTGAATATTCAGTCATAATGTATACTTACTTATTTTTCTTCGATTTTGATGCTTTTCGTCTCTTCTCCGCTGAAATCACTTGTTTTCTCCTCGCCATTGTCCTCGATTTCGTGCCGTCACTGTCTTAATGCGATTCTTCTCTCTTCTGCTCTGCTTTCGCTATTTCTTCTCTGTGGTTTTTCTTCGATTTACATGCGATTTTGCTTCTACTTGGCTTCAATTTTGCTTGAATTTGGGTGTTTGTCTTCGCCGTTGAAAGCTTTAATATTTGTATATAGCGGTTTTAATTTTTTTTGCAGCGGTTCGTATTCCGTAACTGTTCCTTATTAGTTAATAGTGTTATTTTGGTCTATGAAGTAATTTGTGTCCTTATAAAAAAAGGGGTAAGGGTCCAAAAGGACACATATTGGACTTAATTAGGCAAATAGGACATTAAAAAATCTTATTTGGTTATAAGGACACAAAATTAATACATGGACCAATCTACCCTCAATTAATAATAAAAAAAAAAAAAGCCGGCGCTGATGCTAATGTGTTGTTTTAATTAACATCACGTTCCTATCAAATATGCTAACATGTTGTGTTTTTTCTTTTTTTTTTTTTTTTTTATTTTTCCCCTTCCTTTTCCAAGACGCTGAGACGCTTTTTTTTTTATTTTTTATTTTTTATTTTACCTGGACGATGAGACGGTTTTTTTTTTTTTTTTTTTTTTTTTTTTTCCGGTAACCACTGCATTGACCACCTCGATGCAGAGACATCGGAATAAATCGACACCGCGACGCAAAGACACCGTGATCCAGAGACATCGCGATATTATGACATTTGACGATGCAGAGACATCGCGATGCAGAGACACCGCATTGACCACCGCGATGCATTCACCACCGCGATGCAGTGACCACCCCGATGCAACGACCACCGCGATGCAGTGACCACCCCCGATGCATTGACCACCGCAATGAAGTGACACCGCGATGCAGAGACACCGCGATACATTGACCACCGCGATGAAATGACACCGCATTGCAAAGACACCGCGATGAAGTGACACCGAGATGAAGAGACGCGGCGATGAAAAGATACCGCGATGCAGAGACGCCGTGATGCAGAGACTCCTCGATGAAGTGACACCGTGATGCACTGACAACCGCGATGCAGTGACCACCCCCGATGCAAAGACACCGCGATGTAGTGACCACCCCCGATGTTGAGACACCGTGATGCAGTGACCACCCCCGATGCAGAGACACCACGATGTAGAGACACTGCAATGTAAAGACACATCGATGAAGTGACACCGCGATGCATTTACCACCCCAGGTCTATTGACTACCCCGATTCATTGTCCACCGCGATGTAGTGACCACCCCCGATGAAGTGACACCGCGATGCATTGACCACCCCAGGTCCATTGACTACTCCGATGCATTGTCCACCGCGATGCAGTGACACCTCTGATGCAGAGACGCCGCGATGCAGAGAGGCTTCAATGAAGTGACACCGCGATGCATTGACCACCCCAGATCCATTGACCACCACGATGCAATGGCCACCCCCGATGCAAATACACCTCGATGCAGTGACCACACCGATGCAGAGACACCGCGATGCAGTGACCACCCCCGATGCAGAGACACCACGATGCATTGACCACCCCCGATACAGAGACGCCGTGATGCAGAGACACCTCGATGCAGAGACACCTCAAATGCAGTGACCATCGCGAAACATTGACCACCATCACTCTATTGACCACCGCGATGCAGTGGCCACCCCCGATGCAGTGGCCACCCCCGATGTAGAGACACCGCGATGAAGTGACACCGTGTTGCATTAACAACCGCGATGCATTGACACCGCGATGCAGTGACCACCGCGATGCAGTGACCACCGCGACGCCCGATACAATGACCACCGCGATGCAGAGACACCGCGATGAAGTGACCACGATACAGAGACACGGTGATGAAGCGACACCACGATGCAGAGGCACCACAATGAAGTGACACCGCGATGCACTGACAATCGTGATGCATAGACTTCACGATGCAGAGACACCGCAATGAATAGACATCACGATGCAGAGACGCCGCGATGCAGAGACGCCTCGATGAAGTGACACCGCGATGTATTGACCACCCCAGATGCAGAGACACCGCGATGCAGTGACCAACCCCGATGCAGAGACACCGTGATGCAGTGACCACCCCCGATGCAGAGACTCCACGATGCAGTGACCACCCCCGATACAGAGACGCCGCGATGCAGAGACACCTTCAATGCACTAACAACCGCGATGCAGTGACACCACAATGAATCCTAAGAAAATAATCGAGCTTACGAGCCGAGTCGAGCTAGATCGAGCATTTAGCGAGTCGAGTTCGATCTTGCCTTTTTATGGCTCGATCATGCCCAAACTTTTTTAGTCGAGTCGAGCTTGAGCCCTAAGGAGTATCGACTCGGCTTGAGTACACCCCTAATGTGAATGACACCACTACGATGCAGTGATATCAACATTTTATGCAGTGACATTGGCAATCATATATGCGTGACATCAATAATTTATGCAGTGACATCGGCAATCAAATATGCAGTGACATCAACATTTTATGCAGTGACATCGACAATCATTGTTGCAGTGACATCAACATTTATGCAGTGACATCGACATTCATATATGCAGTGACATCAACGTTTTATGCAGTGACATCGGTAATGGTGGGAATGAGTGCGTTAATTTCTAAACCCTATTAGTCATTGTAAGATATGTATATATCCACCAAAAGGAAGGCCGTAGGCCGAACATTATTTGTTATTTAAAAAAATAATAAGGAGGAAGAAGTAGATGTGCCTATGAATAACAAGGAATGGTGCTTGAATAACAATGAGAATTACGACACATGCGGTTGCAAGAAAATTGCATATAGTAAACAAAACTGTTCAATAAAGAAAACAAAACACACATACAAAAGAAGGCAGTATAGCGGTCAAGCATAAGAGAACCAATATGCTGGAAACATGCCAAAACATGTAATAGCATAATATTTCATTGAAAAAAACTCCACATTACACGGCACCAGTAGAATTAAGATCACCACTGCAAAGTGAGCATACCAAACCCCACACAAATCAAAAGAACATATTAAAGATCTGATTCAGAAATATATACAACTCTTCATCACATTAAAATTGAAGAAGTAGTCGAAATGATTCTTATTAACAAGTGTTGTATCCAGAAAAATCATCCAAGTAAATGCCGAATGAAATGCCACTTTATATCATCCGGAAGCTGCGGAGCTTTTTCGAGGATTTCTTGGACGTAATTCTCGCCGAAACAGCAGTGACCGGCATCGTAGACTTGGCGTAAAACGGAAACTGGCTTGGTGCCAAGAGCTACCTCCCTGATCCAAAAAGAATGTGTATCTCAATGAACCAATAAACATCGTCAAGCTTGAGGACGCATTTTAGGTATTCAGCTTTAGCTTCAATCGGTTCATTCGAGCTATAAGAATAGCTGAATTCAAGATTATGGATTGTCCTCCACACAAATTTCCATTGTTTTGAAAGAACGCAGGTCGCTACAGCTTGCTTTGTCGGAAGAAAAGATAGAATATCACCCAGAATGTGGACCGGTAGATCACTGATCCTATCAAACAAATCAGTGTTGTTTACTTTGGATTTTCTTTGCTTCATCACGAACTACCTGTTAATAGTTAGTCACTACTGCTATCACACTTTTAAAGCCCATGGGGAAGCTTGTATAATCCAAAAGCCCTGAAGTACCGTAAATGAACATACTTGAATAATGCTGTTCTTGGTAAAGTAGCTACAATCATAAGCTCATTTCTGCCAATGCAATGCTAAAAAATCCCCCCTTAGTACATAAGAAATATTTTCTAAGCATAATTGGATCTTTTTCTCAAATATAATCCATTGACCATGGCTTGACATGTACAGTGAAACAACATAACTTTCTTGCAAATAAATGGCTAACTGTAATTAATCATCAACCAAGACTAACCATGATTATATACTTGATAAATCTTGAAAAATCAGATGCACTTGCAAACATTCCCAGCCAGCCTTATCAAAATGTGGGATGCATTTTATCGAACATATGGAAGAAGAACATGAATGTATGAAAATAGCATTTCAATAGATAATCATCTTTACCTCTAAATTCTTCCAAGAATTCAACCAGCTTCCTCTTTAGGTAGTTAACCCAACACAAATTTTGATCCTAAATCAACAATTACCAAAATTTCCGACTAGAGTAAAAGTATACTAGCTAATTATACTTAGTCAACCAATTAAACATGCTTATGCACTTTCAAACAATCCCAGCCTTATCAACATGTGGTATGCATTTTATCAAGCATATGGAAGAACATGTATGTATGAAAATAGCCTAGCCTTTTAATAGATAATCTTTACTTCCTAAAGAAAAGAAGATACTCTTCACCTCTAAATTCTTCCGAGAATTCAACCAACTGCTGCGTAATTCTTCCAAGATTTCAAACAACTGCTGCCTTTAAGCAATCAACCCAACAGAATTTTCAGACACCACTTTCTTTTCGACCCATTCGTATGATTATTCAACAAGTCTCGGATCCCAACCCATTTTGCTTAGAAACTCTGGATTTGCCCGTGAGTAGAACCCGGCGTTTAAGGCTGTGCCGCCACCCAGTACGCGGGCTCGGTGGTTGTAGACACCGTCGGTAGACATGAAAAGCTGGGCGGGGGATGACGGAGAGGTGTCTAAAAGTGTTGTACTGTTTCCGATGGCCGATGGAAAAGAAGAAGGTGGGTGAAGAAGAAGGGGGAGACGAAGAGAGGGGCAGCGGGCAAGTTTTTATTTTTCCAGATGATTAGCGATTTTGCCTAAGGGTAATATAGGAAAAGTAAATGAAATGTGTCCTTATAAACTAATAAGATTTAAGGGTGTCTTAAATGCCTATTAAGTGCTCAAACTAGTCCTTATAAACAAATATCCAATAAAAAAATAAGTTTCCTTAATGTCCTATTTACCCTATTAAGTTCAAAATGTGTCCTTTTGGACCCTTGGCCCTTTTTTTTTTGTGAGTTTCAATTGAAGTTTGCAGCATAACCCGGCGAGCGGCGATCCATCTTCTCATCTGCAACGTATTCCCATATTATTTGAAAAATAGTACCAGGTAATTAATTAAACTTCTTTTTCTGTATCTCACCAACATTGACATCGATCTTTTGTCTTGTTGTTTTTGACTTCTTCCCCTTTAATTTATTTATTTCAAAAAGGTTTAAGCTCGCAAGACAAGGCTAGGATATCTTGATGTGATTTTTTTTTTATATATATTTATATTATTTTTTGGTGGTGATTTTGCCCTCTAAAGCATTGACGTCGAAGCTGTATTGATGGGTGGAGTGGTGGATTTCGGTGCAGGGTTGAACTAGTTGTGGTCGGCCGATCGATCGGTTGGCGGTGATAAAGGGGACTAGAGACAAAGCCCAAGCATCTATATATACAACACCTGAGTTCCATCGCGTAGGTAGCGTCATCTTCTAACGCCCGTTAGTCTTGTCTTGTTGTCCCGGCCGGTTACTCTTCTAAATGGATACAATAGGGAAAAGGTTAGGAGAAAGGGAAGCAAACCGAATCCACACCAATTCTTCATGATGAAATAGTCATAAGTATTCTAAGCAGGCTTCCCGCTAAATATGCAATGAGATGCCGACTTGTTTGCAAGAGATGGAGAGATTTAACACTGTCTCGCTATTTTGTGGACTTACATTTAAGAAATAGCGTTCCAACTATTCTCGTTGCAAGATATACTTGTGCTTCTACATTAGACCTCTTTGCCTTAGATAACTGGTGGGAACCTAGTGAAACTATGTTAACGATTCATTATTCTGCAAAGTATACTAGAAATCCATGTGCATTTTTTTCTAATGATGGCCTGATTGTCATACATAGTGACCAACATGCTTCGTCACCAGCAGGATTCATTATTCTAAACCCTGCAAGACCTAGTCATGAATGTGTGATGATAAACCTTTCCAATTTTGTTGACAAAAGCGAGATGTATGGAGTATATTTTCATCCTTTACTGAATGAGTATTGTGCCCTTTTGAAGATAGCAGAATCAAATCAGAAAATAAAAACCGAGTACAAGATTCTTAAATTAGCATCCAATCCATCCTTGAAAACGATTAGGAATCCGTTTCGTAATAGAGTTGAGAAGCTGAGTCTAAATCGATTATTCATCAACAATTGCCTTTATTGGATGCTGCACGACTCTATGCAAGGGAACAATGAGCAACGGTACAGATACGGTGGTGGTCGTAATGATGTCATGAGATTTGATACAATAAGTGAAGAATTTACGGTCATACCTTGTCCCGCCCCTTGAATACCGAAAGTGCATGCCTGAACAAACACGTCTCGCTAAATATTGATGGCATTCTCTGTTTCATCCTAATTTTGTCTTGCAAAATCATTATATGGAGATTGGAAGATCATGCGGATCGATTGTGGACAACCACTGAATACACCTTTAGCAACTTAAACATAGAAACTTGTTACAATTATGAAGCGATTGGCGGGATTGCTGCTGTGGATGGAAAGCTAGCTATCCTGTCGAGAAAAATACTTTATGTTTGTAACCTTGTGGGAGGAACGGTTCAGAAGAGCAATCTGAAAGAAACATTTTTGTCTCATCGGATAAGTTTGGTTTCATTAAAGAACTGCAGGTGCACAATATTCATTAACAAAGAGGGTGAAGTGACACAAGACAAGCAAGAGCCTAATCTATGGTAGATGCATGTCCAAGTCTATAGACACATAAAGGTTTTTTCCGCGTTTAATAGTGTATCGAATAATTCAGCCTTCTTGCAAAGCAGCTGAGATAGTCTGAGAACAAGTCAATAAAACGAAATTTATTTTGCAATGTTCCCCTTGTATGTGTTTGTGTCATTATGCAGTATTATATTGTTATACCAAAATAGTTTATGGTATCTTCTGTTATATTTGCAAAGTAAGTGTGGCATATGTAATCTCTTAGGTATGTTGCAATATAAATGGTCGAAAAGTCCTAATATTCCGAAAAATGTGATCAAATTGTGTAAAAATGATATCTGATTTAAACAATGAAAAAACAACTTTATGATTCATTAATCTTCAATTTGTAAAGATTCCAAAAACAAAAACACTTTAGAGTAATATTGATTCAATATATATTACAAAAAGAGGCTGTTTTATCCGAAAAGCGACTACATTCGTTATGATAGTTTTCCAGAACATACATGTTACGCAGACAAAATTTCCTAGTGCATAGCCGGTCACTACGCTTCAAGGTTATGTATGGAAATAGTTAATGCAATGAGTTCCTAAGACACCAAAAAAAAAAAGAAAAAAAAAAACCCAAGACGAATATCTAATGATAATCGACAAATCAAAGTATTCCATGAAAGCATTGGGCACTATCTTGTTTTTTTTTTGGTTTTTTTTTTTTTCCCTGTATAAAATTTCAAGTGACTTTCCAGTATCCTCCCAAGTCATAGTAGTTCAGGAACATGAAAACGAAAAGAGTCAAAGAAAAAGAAAATTAGAAAATGTCCTCGCCCGGACTCGAACCGGAGACCTTCAGTGTGTTAGACTGACGTGATAACCAACTACACCACGAGAACAATTGTCTCAATTTGGTGCAAAAAAGGTACATTTTCTGATAGTTCCATGTATGTACCTAGTTTTCTCAAATACTATATTGTTTTCTGGTCATTTGACAAATCATTTATATTATGTATATTGTTGTGAGAAATGGAGATACGTTGGTAATATTGTGTTTCCATTTTGAGGACACTCACATGTCAGAAAAATGAGTTAGACACAACTCTTACACTCCATGTGAATTCAAACAAGAATTACATCAATAAAAGTTTTCATAATTTTTATCAGTATGATTAGTGCTACCCATTAACAATTCCTACAGTAAAATAAACATTAAACCTTATGTCCAGTAAAGCCATAATGGCATGTTTTTTTATATATAAAAAAAAAAAAATCTTTCCTTTTCTCTTTTTACATCAAGTTTTTGCTACGGACGCCAAGTCTATCCTATGGCGTTTTAGATTAGGAAATCCTTCTTCACAAAGGATTAAAACCTTACAGGCATTAGATTCTAGAATAAAGGTTCCTAGTCAGGATTATGTAATTTGTCCATTAGCTAAACAAAGGAAACCTAAACAATCTACAAATTAGAAACAACTTGATAACTCATTGATATGAGTAGGAGATTTGCTGAAAATATTAAACAACCTACTCACACAGATCTTATGATCCTCCTAGACATGCAGGATTTGCTATTGGCCAACCTACAGAGATTGTTACACACTACTCACCTACAACAGGGACATGTGATTTAAATTTAGTAAGATCTATACAATGGATCTTGGACTCTGGTGCCACATATCACATTGTAGGATCATAAGATCTGTTAAGTAATCCAAAACTTGCATCTGGTATAAAACTGAGAATACCTAATGGAAATAATGTTTCTGTTACACATATAGGACAAGTAAGGGTAAACCCTCAGCTGGTCCTACATGATGTATTTTGCATTCCTGGTTTTAAGTATAATCTTTTATCCTTGCCTTGTTTTATTAATGAGTTTGTCAACGCAAATTGTAGCAAGCATAAGCTTATCACATAATTCATGCCATGAATAAGCTTGGACTATACAAGTTGGGTAATGCCCTTCCCCTTCTTGATTTGGGGTGACTTACTTAACTCTAAAAATGCAATTAACCCCTAATTAATTTTTTTGATTAATTCTTCTTAACTCGACCCCCAATCCCACCCCCTAAATTAGGGTGGGTAAAATAACCACCCTAATTTTCATGCCAAAATCCGATCAAGCCCCATCCTATCCTATTTCCCCCTTTGCAAAGCCAATTAATCTGCTCCGTCCCTCATTTTTCAAAGCCAATTCCTCTGCTTTGTCTCTCTCTTGGTGTCCAGTCATTGTCCTCGCCGGAACAACCCTCTCTTCTTATTCTCCGTCAATCATTGTCCGAGCTGAGCTGGGTGGTAATCGAAAGGGTTTCTTGGCTCTCCATATCAGTATGTGAATGTAAATTAAGCTAATACAATTCAATTGCATGTAAACGATTGAGTTTATGGTGTATAAGATTTTGGAGATTATGACGGTGTGTATGTGGTGTTGAATGATTTAGGCAAATTGAGTTTGTTAGTTTACTTACCCTTGCTGGATTAGCTTAAACCGTGTCTTTACCTCTGAATTGAATTGAAAATGGGGGCGACCCCGATTGAAAATGGCTATTTGATCTGAATTGAATTGGTTATATGTTGAATTGGTGATTTGTGTAGTTATTACCCGGTATGACTATCTATATCTATCTATTTTGTTATATTTTCTAGCTACATTTCCAAGTGAATGGTAATCGTATTAAAAGATTGATTATAGTGTGTGATTGAGCTAAAATTCACCCCAACAAAAACAATTTATAAAGACTCGAAACCGTGGGCAAACTAACTCTCTAACCGGTAGTGTACCGGGTCGATTGCTAGAATAGCTACAGGAGTACAAGGTCGAACCCAAGGGAAAAGTGTTTGTGAGTACCAAAGAGAACGTGTTACTTAGTCTAGATGATCAATGTTTTTAAAGTGCTTGTTTACTACAACGACACTAAAGTGATTCTTACCAACGGGTTTAAAGATAAGAAAGAAAGAGAGAAGATTAAACTACTAGGTTTTAAAGATAGATTAAGGGACATAGCCGAACCATGATCAAAATAGCTAGTTTCAACCCCAGGGATAGATAAAACCGGGAGTGTGCATTATAACAAACGAACTCTCGCATTCAATTTCACGGGTGCAAACTCCTAATCCCGGTGCTAAGGTCTGAACAACTCTCTCCTAACACCTTATGCCATGTTAACTACCCTTCCCTAAAGAAGATTCACTAACAGGACATGTTATGCACTAGAGCCGCTTAAACGTTAAAACGAGTAACCTCACTTTGGACTCGGGCTTAACAACTAAGCCGAGTCTATGCCGTGATCTTAGAACCCCTTTTCCCACATCCGTCTATCTGAACAACTCTTTAGAGTGATATGTATGATTTTGACCTAGGTGATCAATCTAGCCCAAATCTGTTATTACAAGTTCTAAGACATGAAACATGCAAGATACAACAATAAAAAGCACTACCCACTCCCAATTTCATCACCCAAAGGGTGATTTCACCAAATTTCACTTGATTCGACTATGAAAAGAGATTAGCTACTCATTATACTAGTTAAAACATAGAAGAAGCTGTAAATTAAAGACAAACTAGTAAAAGAAAGAAGAAATATACAATTAATTTGCAGAAATTCGAGATTAGATCTAAAAAGTACAAAATAGAAAACTAATTAAAAGATGGTCTCTTAGTGTTTGGAGTAGAAATCTAAGCTAAGAAATAGAAAGACTAAGCTAAAATAGTGTTGATTTAAACTAAAAGAGTCTATTCTAAGCTATTACAAAATTTGAGCTAAGAAATGGGTAGAGTTTTACTAAGAGAATGGTAATCCCTCAAGAAATAGTCTAAGGGGGTATTTATAGGTGGGGAAGAAATCTACAGAAAAAAGGGTCCAAACGCACGTTTGGAGGCTGAGACTGGCGTTTAACTTCTTCAAACGCGCGTTTGGCTTAGTGCAAACGCGCGTTTCGCTTCATTCTCGGGCGGGGACTTGGTCGATCTTCATCCGAACGCGCGTTTAGAAGGTTCAAACGCGCGTTTGGAGAACTTGGAACGCGCGTTTAAGGTAGTTTCAAACGCGCGTTTGGGGGGTTGAACTCTGAATCAACTGATGACTTCTGAAATGCACGTTTGGGGGTTCAAACGCGCGTTTGAACCCCTGTTGCCCCAAAACTTCACTTCTCTTCCTCTTTGACCTCTCCTCTTGCCTCGATCATGCCTTTTGCCACAAATAATCACCTCTCGGGTTCTCAAGACACCAATACCCTTCAACATCATAAACAACCAAAAACATCGAAACAATTTCGGAGGGTAAAGTGCTCAGGAATAGGGTTAATATCAACAAAAAAAGGACAATAATCCATCAAAGTAACAGATTCACTCCCCGTGCCATGAGCTCACGATAACACCCCGAAACGGTCTAAATCACCCAAAAATATGCTAAAAATGTAGTAAACGGGGATAAATAATGCACCGGAGTCATGTAAAGTTGACTCCCATCAGTGTGACACAAGCTTAAACTTGTTAATGGCTATGTGAACTTCTATCTGCATTTCAAGGTGGATTGATTATAGTGTGACACAAGTTTAAACTTGTTAATGGCTATGTGAACTTCAATATGCATTTCAAGGTGAATGGCAATATATTAAAAGCTTGATTATAGTGCGAGACAAGTTTAAACTTGTTAATGGCTATTTGAACGGAATTGAAATTGATTTGTGATTTAAAATAAATTGAATGCAATGCTACATTCAAGAGTTATGGAATTTGTGTATGTGTATATTGGTTTGTAATTATTGTATTGAATAAAAACAGGATCTCGGTGAAGCGTGATGGAAGATAAAATTTGTATTTTTATATTTTACCCTATGGAGGTTGAAAAAGACGTCAATGGTCTATGGTCATGAAAGTTTGTAGGATGTGAATCCGAAGAAGTCTCGACGATTTCGAGTGTCAAAAAAACATTACATTTGAAGAATTGTATGACATGGGGAAAAATGAGTTGGAAATCGATACAACATTCTATGAGTTTGAGATGAAATATATGGTCCCTATTAGTAAAGCTAGATCGATGGTGCTTGATTGCGATAAGCTTGTGAATCGTTTTATATCTGTTTGTAATTTAAAAAAAGATTCTTAATTTAATAATATGTTTGAAGGAAAATGAAAAGTGTACCAAGGTTTATGAAAGTCAAGAAACATGTGAAGTAGTATATATATGTGTCGGAAACTCAAGAAACATGTGTTGAAAGAGATGAGATGCATATAGACATGTGTTGAAAAGAATGTTAATGAAGAGATAGATGTGGATGTTGTTGGGAATGGCATGAAAGAGATGTCGGATGTAAGAATAGAAAGCATAGAGACATGTGTTGAAAAGAATGTTAATGAAGAGACAGATGTCGATGTTGTTGGGAATGGGATGAAAAAGATGTTGTTGGATGTAAGAACAAAAAGCATAGAGACATGTGTCAAAGATTCTCATTGGAACACGGGGGGTGACAACATGGACTTTAATGAGCAACTTGAAGACTCCTTATTGGTGAATTTAGGTGAAGATGTTTATTTTATAGAATCATATCAAAGAATTAGCATGAACGGGGCTGATGAAATATCAAATGAGAATGTTGATGGCTTTGTTGTGAGAAACGAGATTTTTGATCCCTTGAATGCACCCCCAACAGTGGTTAACGTGCAAAGAATTGAACATGAAGACTTTCGTTGTAGCCGTACAGTAGGTGATACTTTAGTGTGCATTCCCGAACAAGAAGACTTTCGTGTGAATGATCCATTTAAATGCAAAAGGTTTTTGGTATTCAAACTTTCGAAGTTGGCTACTAAGTACAAGTTTGAATTCAAAACGCAAACTTCCAACAAAAGCGTTTATTCAGTTTTATGTGAAGATGCAAATGGCGTTTGCGAGCCACGAACCTTCAAGTACCTTCTGAGCAATTTGTAGTGGTAATGTATGCAAATAAGCATAGCTGCCCACCTATTTCTCCTTGAAAAGACTATAGACATGATACGCACAAGCTAATTGGCACATACTTTTCCACTAGGTTTAAAGATGCCAATCGTATTAACGCACCAAAGGACTTGATGCATGATTTCCAGCAAGAATTTGGATATGATGTAACTTATTGCAAGGCATACAGGGCTAAGGGTTATGCAGAAGGATTGATAAGGGGTAATCCAAACAAAAGTTGGGGAGAATTACCCAAATATTGTTATAGGCTGAAGGCTAGAAACCCGGACACTGTATATCATATTGAAAAAATTGATGGGAATGTTTTCAAATACTTTTTCATGGCAAAGTATTGAGGGTTATCATTTGGCGATGCGGAAAGTCATTTCTGTGGATGGCACGCATTTGAAAATGCGTTATAAAGGGACCTTACTTGTGGCAACATGTCAAGATGCAAATCATCAAATATTTCCACTTGCTTGGGGTGTTGTTGATTCTGAAAGTATGGAGTCTTGGACATGGTTTTTTGATAAGCTAAAACCCATCATTGGGGACACGAATGATCTTGCGATACTTTCTTATTATGCCGATAGTATTAAAACATCTTTCAAGGCGGTGTTTAAGAATGCGCAGCATGGGCATTGCATGCATCACATGCAAAAGAATTTAAGGATGAAATATCCGAGACGTGGTGCGGGAAAGCTCTTTCGTAAAGTCTGCAGAGGCCTATCTGTAGGTTGAATTCAAGTTGCATTTCAACACTTTATGTATTAAATGTACGAAAGCTAATGAATATTTGAAAGAAGCAGAATTCCCTATGTGGTCTAGAGCTAAATTTGAGGGATTTCGTTACAACATAATGACCACAAACCATGCCGAGTCTCTGAATGCTAGGGTAAAGCGTGCTCGAGAATTTTTAATTGTTGGGTTGATTGAACATATCCGGGAGATGTTACAGGATTGGTTTGCTAAAGAAATGAATCATCTACAAAATGCCTTGATGCTCTTACTCCCAAAATTGAAATCGAAGTGAACAAAAAATTCGAGTCTGCCAAACGATTTTCAGTTAATCCACTTTCCTCAGATAAGCATGATGTTCGTGACAAGGATGCTGTTATTTCTTACATCGTTGAGTTGTATTTGAAGACGTGTACATGTAAAATATTCCAGTTGGATATGTATCCATGCGAGCATGCAGCTGCTGTGTTGAAGTACACATGGAAGCAAACCTCCAAGTATTGCACTTGGTATTATAGCGTCAGTTGTTGGAGGCTAGCTTATTCCAAATGTGTGTATCCACTTCAAAATGAAGATTAATGTGTGTATCCCGATGATGTGCTTAACGATGTGGTTTTGCCACCGAAGGTGGCAAAGAGACAAAGTGGACGGCCATAAAAAAAGAGGAAACGCTCAACCGGGGACAGAAAGACGAAGTATGTTTATGGCAAATGCAGTGTCAATGGTCATTACGCTTCCACTTGTAAGAGTTTGATTGGTGGAGAAATGCTCACCAACGATACTCCTACTTTTCCATGATAAGGCATAGTATGTATTAATATTTAGAGTTCTTTTTTATTCAATCATGTTACATTGCATTAAGCTTGTTACCTTTTTTCTTTGACAATGTTACAGGAAGGCGATGTGATACATATTGTGGCTGTTTAAGTATTAACGTTGATGAAGAGGATGAGATGTTTACATTTTGTGGATATTTAAACATTGAAGATAATTGGTTGATGTGTAAGCTTCGAAGACGTAAATTATGTTGTATTTTGAATAATGGAAAGTGATGTGTTGATGTGTTTGTTTGTTATTGTATTTTGAATAATGGCAATTTCTATGTGTTGGTTGTTCTCTTTTGGTTGATTGGTTGATGTTTAAATTTGGATGATGTAGATGATGTTGTATTTTGAATGATGGCATGTTGATGTGTTGGTTGTTCTCATTTGTTAAATGTGAAGGGAAGTTGTTCGAGTGTCACGAATGTGATGTTTTGCGTCCATTAAGGGTGTTGTAAAACAATCACTCTGGAAACAGGTTTAAACTTGTGTCGGCCATGGAAACAAGTTTAAGCTTGTGTAGCCCCCAGAAACATGTTTAAACTTGTAAAATATTGATGTGTTGGTTGTTCTCCTTTTTGTTTAATGTGATTACCATTCAAATCCTTCAAATAACAATTAGATAAGAGAACCAAATCCATAGTACAAAAAAATACAGGATTCCAAGAACTTAAGTTTTTATTTCGTAAGATGAAATACGAAATAAAAGGTTATTACTCACATGAGTAGTTGCGTCTCCTTGATTTACCCCTACATTGATGGCTCTTCACATTCGTATTCACTTCCTTGCTATTTACTTCGTATTAACTTTCTATTTGCGTCTCTTCGATTTACTTCATATTTGCTTCGATTTACAAATTTATCTACATCATATAATTACTTTTTTTTTTTCTCAAATTAATCAATTTTCAAACATTTTTATATTGTACACAGGGTTTTATCTCAAACTTGTGTTGACACGGTCTTGAACTTGTGTAACATTAAACATAAGAAATTAATACAATTCATTATGATCAAATATTCGTGAATAATGTTAAACATAAGAAATTAATACAATTCATTAAGGTCAAATATTCTAACGAATCGTGTATAATGTCAATCAATTAATGAATCAAAACTTAGGATGGATTATGGAATTGTATCCGTGTAGATAAATTACAATATAATTCTAACTATGTGGATTTGTAGAATTTTTTCATATTCACTTATTATCTTCTTCATTTCAAGGGGAAAATATTCTAACAAAAATATATAATGATGTTATAAGCAAACTAATGAATCAAACCCTAGTTCTCAACATGGAGAGAATTACTTCTTTATTTCAACGGAAAAATATTCTAACGAATACCGTTATAAGCAACTAATGAATCAAACCCTAGTTTACAACATGGGAGAGAATTACAATTACAACTACAATACATAATAATAAGAATGAAACCTGTAATGAAACCGTATCCTTCAAAACATTCTTTTTCAAAATAACAATTACCAATACAATACATAATATATTAATAATAAAGGAAGGGCGCTTTAGTTATATAACAATTACACCATTCAAACACCCTTTCAAACACCCTTCTACAAAAGAACAATTACACATTATACTTCTCCTTCAAACCGTTCTTCTTAAAAAAACGAGTTAAATTGTTTATAATAACATCATAGTTTATGGTTTAATAACCAAAACCCTCATAGACGGTTAACATCTATGGCTGAAAGTTCCATGAAAGCAATTCCCCAACCAACTTCTTTCTCCAATCTGGAATATGCTCATTCCCAATCAATGATATATTCACTCTTCCCGGCATGAACACCACGTATTTAAGAACGAACATGCCACAATCAGTCCTACCAAATTACAAGAATTACAAGATAATAAGTTAGTCATAAAATCGAAAACCTTAATAATCTCTATATATATTGCATAAATATAATTATCAAACATACCCATTCTCTTGAGAGGGACACTGCGCGGTCATCACCGCTTGCTTTCTTTCAGAATACTTCTCATAGCCTTTTACAAGCTTCTGCATTAAAAACGGTATGACAACTTGCATAGGCATGATACACCTTGCAAGAATCACTTTTCTGATATGCGTCGGAAGGTTGTCATACACAAAAATTATCCTCGCACTCAGATCAATTTTCAAAAGAAACCAATGATCTCTCTCTATCATCGGCACATACAATGTCTTGCAACCTTCCCATGGTTTGCTACATTCCGGAGTTGTCCCGTTCACAATATGCCTAAATACTGAATTAAATTCTGATCATCTTAAGCGTTTCATGTTTGTTGAAGTTTTTGACACATGTTGCAAATTGCGTATCAAGGACACGAGCATCTTGGACAAACAGATTCGGGTACTTTAAGCATCGCTGGCGAATTTTCACACAATGAACTATCCAACACATGAATATAAATACATAAATACTACTACTTAACAAAAGCATACATTTTCAATCTAAATTGCTGTGTTATTATAAAATCTAAAGCATATACTACTTACGTTGCTTGGCAAGCTCTGCCCGTTCGCAATTCCTTTCAAAATCCCTACTTGGATATTTGCGTCAACCACCCTCACACACACACTGTGTAAATCAAAAGGAAGAAAAAACTAATTAATCATCAAAATAGGGTTTACAAATTTGGGTTTAAACGCCCCCTGCTTTAACCGTATGACATTGATACCTGTCTTCACATGAAGCCATAAACTTGTCAACATGCTTCATCAGTACGGTATCCATTTTTTGGAACGGATCATAATCATTAAACTTCACTTTCCTATTTTTCGGTAGTTTGATAGGAAGGCTGATACAAGCTCTTCTTTTCTTCGGCGTATCGAAACTTACGACAACATAAAACATTCAATGAGGTAATTACTTTGGATTACACATATATGCCTACTGACATAACTCAAATTAATTATTTTTGTAAAACTACCTTTTACACCTTTTTTCCTGCCCCTTTCTTCCAAATCATCCCGATCGTCTTCGCCTTCGATTTCCAAAACATCCCTTTTACTCACCTCGCCTCTCTCTTCTTCTACGGCATTACCTAATCATAATTTCAAGAAACAAAATTTTATGACTGAATTATTTCTCTCACCAAAAAAACACATATATGACAAATTTAACATTACACCTTCTCCGTTTGGGTTTCCCTCAACACTTTGGCCTACAATCGCAGCAGGTTCCTCCATGATGTTCACATCTTCATCACCTTTCCCCCTAGTTTATAATAGCTGGTTCTTCTTCCTCTCTTATCTCAGCTTGCTCCTCCTCCATGTTGTTAGGAAATCTACGTGGGAACGCAGCGGAATCCAAAAATTTATTTCCTTTGACTAGGATCGACTTCATTTAAGCAATAAACAAATAAGTAGTAGACGGTGGTTACCTTGCTTGATCTAAAAGATCGACGCTTTGACCGTCTAAGGAGAGTAGTGATGCACGAAGCTGCCCAAGCGTTCGGCCTCTACTGGTGATCCACACGAACAGCCCTCCGGAATCCCATCATGGATTGCTACCAGAAAAACTCGGTTGCTAGACCGACTTTTTATCTCTCTCAAAACTCTCTAATTTTCACAAGAACTATTAGCTCTTAAAATTGTGTTATACAAAAGAGCTAGCCAATCCCTCCTTTATATAGAGTATGGGGCGCCCATTTGCTATCCCAGTCTGATTAGGATTAGCTTCCTAGTAGATAGAGGAGAAAGAAAACATTTTCCTAATAAAATAAGGAAAATATATTTGGTTGATTTATCTGATTTAATTTAATATCATATATTAAATATTTTCAAGATATTGTCAATAACTTATATTGACTATATTTATCTTAACACCATAAATCTATTTTTTTTTCCAAAATCAATAAATATCTAATATTGATATTATGGTAATCTTATTAATTAAATTGCACAATTCAAATGTATCCAATACACTTTAAAATGGCGTCCCCTCTCCCCACCAATTTGGGAATTGATATTTTTTTTAATTAATATAATACTATGATTAATTAATTCACAAAATACATGTATATCATATATATATAGATATATATATATATATATCGAAATAATGTGTATCATAATACACATATTTAATTAATCATCACAATTAATATCTTGTATTTAATTTATTCATAATAAATAAATACCACCATATTAATTTACCACTATAACCTTTATAGTATGAGATAAAGCTTTCCTTATTTGGTTATCAACTATAACCACATTTTACTCTGACTTGATGTTCATATGTGTGTGACCCGATAGACTTCCGAATATGTTGGCCGTAGTCACAAAGTGCAAATTACGAAAATGCCCTTCATACCCAACGATCACGGGATATCGTCTAGCAACACACCGTGACCCCCAATCATCGGAAAAGTCAAATGCAATGACTACTAAAAAATGGTGAAACCCTCACCAGAAGGGCCCCCACTCCTCCTATCCCACGGAATGAGTGGAGATGTAAATCAGGAACCTAACAGCTCAGAACATGGGCTGCATGTATACCATGATACGGAAGGAAGTCAACCCCATACGGGAATCAAACTCGAGACCTCCCGCTCCCGGTGCCAGCTGTATTTAAACACCCATGCCTTCACCACTAGGCTATGTCCTAGGGACAAATGCAATGATTACTACCTTTCATGGGAAACGGTTACCGTGTAAATAGAATTCTATCGCTGTAATAATATCCATTCGGTCGTTCGTCAAGTGTCAAACATCAACGAACGTATCTTATAATCTGGATATCATGGTCTCTCGAAGTAACTCATTTACTTCCACTTCGCAAAGATTCACGAGAGTAAGAAATTCCTTATAAGAAGGCCCTTTCAGATATTCACCCCTACTAATAGGGTACGCGATTTCCGGACGACCAAACATGTATACTCCGCATGCTTCAGTATCACACCCAATTACTACCGCATGATCGCCCTGGGGCTAAGGCAAACCTCAATAGTGTCAAAGCATGACGATCCACACTGTGATGCCATGTAGACTCCGGTCCTAAGGATAATTACACAACCGCCACATAGTGTGACACTTAACACTGTAAGTGGGCTAGTCTAACATACGCATTCTCTAATACACGTCCACGTACAGTACAACAGTCTCCACACTTCGATAGACGAGATCTATCCTTGCCCTTAAAGACATAAGACATCTAATACGTGCTAGCCTGTTTGTACTATCAATGCCCTGTTAATTGTACATCAGCTTAGAGACATTAAAGTATCAAACTTATTAAAGTGATTAAAGATCTCATCAACCATAATCGCCTATCATGGTTTCTCTATCATAGTTTAATACTAAGGACGTCATCATATAACAATTCATAATTGGTTCTTTATAAGAACAAATACATGACAACAGAAAAGCCATTTAATATATATATAAACATAAAGAAATAGTAGAAATGATCCGACCCGGTCCAACCCGATTGGTTTTAGGACACTATTTCAACAATCTCCCACTTGGCCTAAAGCCAATCACTCGTACACACAAGACCAAGTTGCAACACAAGAATCTCGTGAAATATTCGCAACCAACCCTAAGCTTAAACGGATCACTATCCGTGAGGACTCAGACTATCTTCATATCATGCTCCAAATGATCAAGTCAAAAGGAACCGCCTCAACACACACTCCGACGAGACCCTGGTCATCGCTTCAAGCAATGAATCCACTTACTATATCAGCTATATAGAGAAGATGGAAGAACCATACAAGGTTCATAAATGAGCCTTCTAGATCCATGTACTGATCCCGCTGCGCCTCCAAGGCACTACTGTGTATTGGCCTAAGTTGTAGAATCTCTTGTGATTTCTAGCTGAGAACATTTCCCGCTCATTGTATCACTTAATCAAAGTGACTGCAAACTCATACTGTAGCTCCTACTCGCCTTCATAAGTCTCAGGATATACGTCTGTATAACTACATTTATATGATTCCAAGTTTCGATAAACTAGGAAACCATCATTAACATTCTTAAGGATATTCTCGACATTCACCAGATTTACTTTCATACTTGCTAATGACTTTTCATGGACTATGAACATCTGGCATTACTTTTATGGTGGTTCCTATCGCAGTAGTAAAGGAAACCTTCCATAAGAATCATCTTTCACCTTATCTTTAGGACTAACGTCCTAACATAGATAGATCTTGAGAACACCAGCTAGTAGTATCTCCTGTTGCGATCTATGCTAAACTCTTTTAGCATCACATCCATATAGGTAAACTATAAACTAACAACATTTAAATCTATCACTATAGATTCTTATTTCAAAAATAATAACTGATAATCCAAGTGCTTTTGTAAAGACCTTGAACTACCAAACATTAATTGACTGTGACATGGGGTGATAATTCCCGAGAGAGATATCCAATACCTTACTCAAAAATCGTAACACACTCTCACTATCCCTCTTGCACATTGGGCATATCCTTTCTTTTGACTAAATCAAACTCCTTTGATTATCAAACAAAGAAATCGTCTAGAGAAACTTGTTTGAGTCCATAAATGGATCTCGTGGGCTCAGATATAATGTTATCATCTATGAACATCGGGTTGTTTGTCCAACGTCTTCAATGCTATCATATAGCCATGATACGAAGTTATAACAAGCATAGTCTGAATAGAACTGGGCTCAGCTGGCAGCATAAAGATAATTACAAGGTTTACACCTTGTATCCTTCAGCCGTCACTATAGCCTTACGATAATCATATTACTATCCATGTCAGCCTTTCAGGGACACTCCCTCTAGGTAAGACAGACTAGGTTCACAACATGGTTGTCACTGATGGAATCTAATTCAGATATTATGGCTCCTAGCCATATCCCTCAATATTACCTTTTAAACATTCCTTCATAAGTCGTGAGATATTCATTCTTCAAGATGAACATACCAGCAGCCTTTTCAGGCTCGAGGTTATCCACAGACTTACAGAACTTTTGTGTGCACTGAGCAGAGTTCTACATATCATCGCTATACGGTGCCTGCTCGTGTTCCTATGGTTGAATCTCTCATTGTGGCTCTCATACTCTTTTGAGATTTCCACTTACTCCCACTGTTTCTTTTGAAAGAAACACTTCCTCTAGAAAACAGCATGTTTGGAGACAAACACTTTTGCTCCGCGGACAAGTAAATAATATCTAGCATACTTGCTATGATATTCCACAAAGTTGCATATGGCATACTAGGCTCCAAGCCTTTCTGACTTTGCCTATGACAACTTCAAATCGTCGGTTAAGATAGACTTGACATTATCCCCTTCCATTCTAATATGGAATTTATTCAAACTTTATTCTTTGGAACTCGGTTAAGTATAAGGGCACCATCCCAAAACGGGTAAGGGATATTTCGCATGGCTTGCGTCACACCTTTATCATATAAAGTGTTGTTTCCATTTTAGGGACACAATCTAATTACGTATCCCAAAGATGGTATCCTTCAAGGGAGAATCTGATTCTATTTCATACGACTTCTGAAACACCCTCCAGTTATTAATTGCTTCAATCCAATTGAAGATTAATTCCTAAGTTTCATTTATCTCATATTCGTACTTGCTAAAACTTTTCAGGCTTTCCGAATTGTTGTACTTCACCAAGTACATTCAACTATTTCTAAAAATAGTCATAGGGATTAATAAATATTTATTTGTGGCATTAATTGTCATAAGCCAACAAACATCGGTATGTTTAAGCTTTAGACAACTTTCTAGATTTTATAACCGTTTCATAAAAAGGTATTTCAGCCATCTTTAGATAAGATACACATTTCCCACATGATTCATAATCACGCGGTTCGGACATCATCAGAATGACATTTTATTATACGATTCTCTTCCACAGAGACTCTGTCTAGAACAACCACAAATATCAAGGATAACAGACATACTATTATTTAGTTGAGATTTCATCACCTATATCGACTATATAGTGACTGTAGTCTAGTATGATAGACTTGATGACTATCCAACTTTATCGGAATAACGTTTATTCCTTACAATTGAATTTGTCCATTAAATCCTAGTGGCTAACTAAAAGTATGTTCTTCATAAGAACCGGAACAAAATAACATTTATTTAGTTCCCTTATCAGTTTACTAGATCCAGAATATGGTAGGTGTTACAACATTTGCTTCACCTTCCAAATCTGCATTTAATCTTTCTAATTTAATCATACTCGTAGGATATCATATATCCAAGAGTTGACTTGAGTTCAGATAGATTTATCTCAACGTGTTTGCCTGAAATAGAGACCTCAATAAGTTCTCTTATTTAAGCACATGCCCTAACTTTCCATTTTAATCCTTCAAATCTCTTGTAAATATTTCTTAATTTAGTCTTCATAAGACTTAAGAAAAATAACAAGAATTGTATCTTCAATTTCCTTTCATAAAGAAAATCCAAAGTTCATTAAATAATTTATTTAACCTTTTGAATCATATTCAAAACATGAACCATTTATTTAATATTCAAGCAATGATTAAAGAAATAAGTCAATACTTAAATCTTACAATTTTGAAAACAATGTTGGTCCCTTGGAAAGGCTAACACAAGTTTAGAGAGGGGTGAATAAACTTGTCACCAAAAACTAATCTGAATTTGGAAAAGTCCTGTGAATCGAGTTTCTTCTGAAACTTAAACCGATCTTTAGTTCGCTTTTGTTCTCATCCCTTAACTTGTGCGGAGTTCGCTTAGCTCAACCGAATATAAGTTAATCTTCGACTTATATTTAGTCTTGTTAATCGGCAATGGATAAAACTAGCGTTTAATGCAATAGATGTGAAAATAGAAAACTAGACCTTCTATGTATCGGGCTTCAGGTCGACTCGGTTGTCTCGATGTTTGCTGAGTGATAATGCAGTAAATAAAATAAACACAAATGCATCAAGTAAATCAACACATGATTTGTTTATGGAAGTTCCGGGTGGTGTAATCCCGTGACGCTCTCCCTTCCCCGTATGTGGCGAGGAGGTATCACTAGAATTAATGAGATAACCGTTACAAAATCCTAGTACTATGACAATCCTTCACGACACCCTAGTTTCACTGTCTACACAAAATGAAGAAAGGTGAGATTGCTCCCTTCACTCTGCACACTAATCCTTTGGAGGTGGAATTGCTCCTTCACCAGCTCACCACTAATACCAACACACAGTCCTCGATCGCACTAACAAATTGTGGCAACCAAGTTGCAAACCGTGTATGAAGAAAGGTAGAATTGCTCTCTTCAAACTATGCACAACCAACCCTTTTTACAAAGGTTAGGTTTAGAATTAATCAAGGATTAATTCGGTGAGTCATCCGATTCTTCCGATCTCGACTTTGTAGCTCCAAGATGCCTTCTTTCCCCCTTGATGGGTTACTGGATCTTTCTTTGAAGTCTTCAAGGCAATTTCGTTGGCTTCCCCTTTTTCTAGATATATATAATCTAATTTTATAGATCCGGATTTGGATCTTTGAATATATGCTTGTAAAACTCTTTTCCGATCCTCCTCACTTTTTCCTTTGAGTGATTCTCTTGTGTATTTATAGAGCGATGTAACGCTCACTAGCTCTTGTAGCCGTTACACTTGTCGCTTAGCCAACGCTCACATGTACGATCTTTTGTC
The DNA here is from genome assembly GCA_026214975.1 of Gentiana macrophylla. Lineage (NCBI taxonomy): Eukaryota > Viridiplantae > Streptophyta > Magnoliopsida > Gentianales > Gentianaceae > Gentiana > Gentiana macrophylla. The sequence continues at coordinate 109,804,879 of CM047810.1, forward strand.
GTATACTCGGTTTAAATTCAATCAAGGCCTTAACTCGCTTTTCTATTCTTCTTCAAAACCGAGTACCTTGTATACTTAATATCCGACTTTAATTGACTAAGTCGAGTACACCAATCGATTTCTTCTTATCCTGTGTAATCGATAATCTTTGTCCTTAAGATTATTCAGTTTTACATGATCTATAACTCTCGCCAGTCACCACAGACTTGCTCGAATCGATTTATAGTCACGACTTAATCACTTCTAACCGAGTTTGCTACCTCGCTTCTTCGCTTTATGTAATCGAGTCTCGTGTCCCTCGGTTCCTCGGTCTTCTAGATAAGCCAATCGAGTCTGTGTCCTCTCGTGAATAACTTATCTTCTTTGGGATTTTATCATAATCGAGTTTTGAACCTCGATTCTTCAAGTGCATATTCAGTTTTTTCTTTGTCAGAATTTCAGTTTTTTGTTGTGACTCAAATTATTCGCCTAGTTCCTATTCTATTACAAAGCTTGTCTCGAAACAACCTATACAAGGTTCAGACTCTAGATAGAACTTATACATTTATCTCTAGACCATTTCTTGCTTCTTCTTTTATTATGCACTATAACAGTTAGTTACGACTTCATCATCATATGGGTTGTAAGTGATTTGTCTAATTTCGTGACGAATCATCATCAAAACATAAATAATATTCCCAACAATTTCCCCCTTTTTGATGATGTATCATAACCCTCCCTAAAAGCAATAATAAATGAATAGTGCAAGAAATCATAACAAAATAAGATAGCAAACTAGAACAGCCAAGTTCATTACAAGATTCAAAAAGAAACAAACCGAGTTAAAAAATGAATACATTACATCTTTTCTTTTTCTAGTGCCATTAACTTTTCTCCAAAAAAGATGCTTCTCTTTGTGTCCAGAAGTCTTCTTTCTTTTCCTTCTTCAACTGATTCACCATCTCTAGGCTTGATTTCCAGATATTCATTCAGCAGTTGGTTTGCTTCTTCATTCTCTTGGTTTTTGAACTTGATTAGAATTTCTTTGATTTCCTTTTCCATCAATTTCTCTTCTTCTTCTGAAATGAGATTAAGTTTTTCTTTTTCCTCTTTTCTTTCTGATTTCTTTTCAGTTTCCCCCTTTGTTTGTGTCTTCTTATCTGCCAACTTCTCAAGAGATTTCACACAGATTACAAGCTTCTTTCTGATACTCAACACTGCTTTAACTGAGGCTTCCTCATCATCCTCAGTTCTTGTTTCTTTAAAGTCTCCTTCTCCAATCAGCTCTTCAAACAGACTATCAACTGCTTCTTCATCAAGTTGAGTAGTTAGTAGATCATCATCTACTTGTCTGTCTTGATCTTCCATCAGTTGTTTGGCATAAGCCTCTTTAGCCTTTTCATCTTTAGCTGCATCATTGATGAGCTAAAATTTACCCCTTCAAAAATACAATTTATAAAGGACTCGCAACCGTGGGTAAACCAACTCTCTAACCAGCAGAGTACCGGGTCGATTGTTAGAATAGCTACAGGAGTACGAGGTCGATCCCAAGAGAAATGTGGTTGTGAGTACCAAAGCGAACGTAGAACTTAGTCTAGGCGATCAAAGTTTAGGTGGAGTGTTTATAACTAATGCAAAAAATAAAGATTATTCTAACGAGATTAAAAAGCATAGCCGAGTTATGATCCAACAGGTTGTCACCTCAGGAATGACTTGACAAGGAGTGTGTTTTAACTGATTCAGTTTATATGACATTCACGGGTGTCAACTCTTTATTCTTGCGTTAAGGTCTGAACAACTCTCACTTAACCCCCATACTAGGCTTATTAACCCTTCCTTTAGAGAGCTAACTTACCTAATAAGGTTGACCAGAATAAAAAGCCGCTGAAAAACCTCACAAAAGCATAGTTTTAACGTGTCACTTAGGTTGTCAATATAACTATTAAAGCAATGTTTTAGTGATACTAATACCTGTTTCCTTCATCTCGTAAGAATAAGAATCTCACATAGGCATAGTCCTCGACTGTCACTCAAGGTTGTCAATCGACAATCTAGACTATGTTTTAGTGATATCCATATCCCACATCTCGCCATAAAATGCATCTATAAGCTCGATGTAACAATGAACAAAATTGTCAATCTCATTCAAAGCTATTAAAATGATCAAAACAAGTTTTAAAACATGAGTTTATCATATGAACGTTTAATTTAAGAGCTACACAACTCCTGACTCATCTCCCAAGGGCGTTTCACCCGTTTTCACATATTTCGGCTATAAAAAAGGTTTAGCTACTCATATATATATATATATATATATATATATATATATATATATATATATATATAGATATTACAAGTAATCAGATCATTAAAATGTCATGGATTAAATGGCGGGAAGTTTTATATAATAGCCTTCTGTCAATGCCAGAATTTTATTAAAACCAAATTAAAACCTTAATCCAATCATTTGCCAGATTCTCGATACTTATATATATATATATATCTATATAACAAAATGAAAGAAAACAAGAAAGAAAGAACGAAAAACGGAAACTATACTATAACGATAATTATTCGAAATTATAACGAAATTACAACTATATATATATATACATCTCTATAGATATATATATATAGGCCCCAAAATGAAAAAAAAATGAAGGGAAAAGATGAAGAAGGGATGGGGGAAGAAGGGGCACCGAAAGCTGATGAAAATGGCCATATTTATAGGCAAATTTGGATAGGCCGGATCGATCCGGGAAAGGGCCGGATCGATCTGGGAATAAAATATATTATCCCAAGATTATTCTCTGCAGACCCATGTGCAAAATCATCATTATGTCGATTTTCAGTTACGCCGGATCGATCCGGGAAAGGGCCGGATCGATCCGGGACTGTAAAAAAAACATCAGTTTTGAGCTGAAACTTGAAGAATTCATATCTTGAGTTGTAGACCTCCGATTGATGTGATTCAAAATGCGTTGGAAAGCTCTTTCAAAGATCTACAACTTTAATGAAGGACACTTCTTCAGAAAATGCCTTTTTAATGAGCCATTTGTTCGTCGAAGATATAATTCGTTAGTGGTGGTACCACTAACCCACCGAGCCACTTGACCACTTAAGTTAGTGGCACACTCTTATATCCCTAAAAATACCTCTTTTAGGCCTCAAAACGCGTGTCATTACTCGGGATTTTGGTCAACCTATAATTCGCAATAAACCACCAAAATACCAAACGAACTGACACGACATTCGGTTACTAAACCGGTACATAAAACTAATAAAAACACATAAAAACACGATATATTTATAAAATATTCATGACTTATATATTTTTATGAAATTTAGGAATTAAAGACTCGAAATGATACAAAAGTGCTCAAAATGATATCGAAACGGGTGAAAAGTTATAAAAATAATAGTTGAATTTTTCCGTCATCACAACCCCACTTAGCTTTTGGTCGTCCTCGAACAAAATAAGCGATAAAATAAAATGAATGAGGAAAAATTCATGAAGATATAAGATATAAATGACAATCAGATGATGCAACCATTCGAATCATAACTATACGTTAACCTTAATATAAATGTATAACAGAGTGCGTGTGTGACAAGCCTTTTCAATTTCCACTATCCTCTCTTGAATAATTCAAGCAAACGCACAAATATCCATTCAGACAGTCCTAATGATTTTCCTAGGTATAGGCAGTAACAGTTCCACACAACGTCCTCCTGTGTACTTATTAGGATAATCCCTAAAGCATATCATTCAGTAAATACTGGGGATAGTCAGAAGATAACTAGGGTTTTTTTTTTTTTTTTTTTTTTTTCATAGGACACTAACATATCTGAACTCATTGCCAAAATCGACTATCTTTCAAGCGTCATGAGGTGAGATCAAATACATCAATACCTATCTAACTTTTCACTTAATTTCACATGTGTAGCATATGCCCTCATTCCCAAAGAATAGGATGTTTCGTGATAACACCCTAAATTTGGACTACTATCATCAGCAGTCGGGAGCTTTTAAACCTCATAGTGATATAGGACGTTTCATGATAACGCCTACTACACTCAAATCATTGGTAGCTACATCCGGCATATAAATAGATCACTTATTTTGACATTCTTTCTATCACATTCAAACCTTCGATATTCACAAGACATGTTCGTAAATTAGGTACTAAGCTCATGCTATTTCTAGGATAAACCACTAGAATCTTGAATGGGTACAGTTTAAAATTTTCGCTTCAATATCAAAGGCTTATGTGAAGGAATTCATGTTACACAAATAAATTTAGGCTAAAATGCACTTACGGTTCACATTGGTTATACATATCCAAATTGATCATTACATCTTTAAATCCATGAAATATATACCTTATACAATTCATTTTAATCAACTCATTTATGCTCGAGAGAAAAAAATCCAAAACTAAGGGTTTAAACACTTATTGCCATTTCTAAACCAACCAGACTCTACCCCCCACTTACGATTTTGCATTATTCTCAGAGTGTAAATGAGATAGAGAGGAAGACTTAGCTTATAAACCAGGCAGAAAGATGCTATCGAATCCCGTGAATGACCATGAGAAAACACGATCTCAATCCCTATACAAAAACAAAAACAACCAAAACAAAGCAAACACGGGACATGGTCCTCGTGCCAAAATATGCAAAGGGATATGGGAATAATAAGATAATGGCCCTCACGTCGACGTAAAATTCGATTAAAGCGATATATATATAGCTTTAGATGGAAAAATAACCCACACGGGTAAAGCACAGAACATCTAAGCATATATGTATCACATGAGCATATATCATAGTCAAGTCACTATTCCTAAATTCATTTTTTTATTACACACGTTTTATTAAGGTGGGAATACTCACCACTATACTACAACGACTGTAAATTTGAAACAGACTAGATCATAAAATGAAATGTGTGAAAGAGTATTGAGTCTTTTATACCCAGATCCTCAAGGGTTCTGTCAAAATAGTCCAACAACCTAAGTCCAAGAAATGATGCATTTGAATTATTTTTTTTTCTGTATTCTACCTAGAGATTTTCGGATAACCACCTAATCGTTCTCTTTTAATGACATTCAAACACTCATCCAGAGACTTGGTTGTGCTTTGTGTTCAACTTCCATTATGATCATACTTTCCACAGATTCTACATTTCATTAAGACTAGTCTTATCCAAATTATTATTATTATTAATAACGGGCTGCCTCCCGGTAGCGCTTTTGTTTAACGTCGTTTGCTCGACAGGGTGACTCTATACAGACTCAATCAACCAAAATCCAAACTTAAGAAGATCAACAGCTTAAGAAAAGTGATCAAAGCGAGAACCATCGAAATTAAATTGTCTAGAAACGTACCTCGTTTGGTTCTCGATGTCACCTCCTCCCAGCCAGAGAATCTTCTGTTATCAGCCTGTTGAACCATCTTCTTTACTATTCCATAAAGTTCATCCATCGGGGAGTACAAAATCGGACATGCAGAAAATTCATCCTCACAGAGTGGACGAATGTAGTAATCCGGGACCGTTATATTAAACACTACCAACTCTCCCAAAGTGGCTTTACTAAAGATGGCCAATCAATCTCCCGCCTCCTCTAACTCAAATCTCATTATAGCAAATGAATCCTCAACCTTATTCTCAACCTGAACTTCTTCAATGAGCACCTCATCATCCTTAACCACCTCTTTTGCACATGCCTGTTTTGCCTGCTCGAACTCCATTATTTCAATCAATTGCACCACCCTCTCTTGAAGATTTCTTATGGCAGAGTCAGTACTTATATTGAACTCTTGCATGTCCAGCAGTCGTACTTGCAAGATCTGGTCCAATCTCTCTAGTTGCTCCATTTGACTGTCGGTGAAACTTTCTTGCAAACAAGGAACAAAATCGATCATACCGACTTTGATTCATCGAGAGGTGGGTAGCGAGGTTTCTTGCCATTCCGCATAATCGATCGGTGGGTGAACAGTTGAAGCTATCAACGCATTGAGCATGAACACCGTAATCTCGATAAGCACTGGGTTAGGACAACCTCGTAATATTGTGGCTCATAACTCGAATAACCATAATTCTGGTCCTGGTATGCATTAGGGCACTGATGATCCCATGAACCTTGGTTATTCTGCTGTTGATACTGAGGTTGAGGCACGAACTGTTGTTGATAACATTGTTCCGGTGCCTGAGGTTGGTAGGAGTATTGTTGTTCAGGTGAGTAGTATTGATTGAAAAATCCATCCATTTAAGCTCAATCTGCAAGATCTCAGAAAACAACAAGAAAACAATAAAAATTTTCTTTTTTTTTTTTTTTTTTTTTATATATATATATATATATATATATATGGTAGCCGAAGGTCCTAAGCCTCAGTTCTAGCTGGACTTACAAGATATCAACCTAATATAACAAACCCCGTAAAGAGATTGGGTTGAGTACCAAAGTCGTATTCAAACCGAGTTCAGGACAATATCACTTCAGCATCCCTTATCGAAAGTAAAATAAAAATAAAAACCTAGGCCCAAGCCTTCGGTTCACTTACAAGATATCACAACAATATCACACATTTCCCGGCAACGGCGCCAATTTTTGATGAGCTTAAATTTTACCCTTCAAAAATACAATTTATAAAGGACTCATAATCGTGGGTAAACCAAACTCTAACCAAAGCAGAGTACCGGGTCGATTGTTAGAATAGCTACTGAGTACGAGGTCGATCCCAAGAGAAATGTGGTTGTGAGTACCAAAGTTAACGTAGAACTTAGTCTAAGCGATCAAAGTTTAGGTGGAGTGTTTATAACTAATGCAAAAATAAAGATTATTCTAACGAGATTAAAAAGCATAGCCGAGTTATGATCCAACAGGTTGTCACCTCAGGAATGACTTGACAATGAGTGTGTTTTAACTGATTCAGTTTATATGACATTCACGGGTGTCAACTCTTTATTCTTGCGTTAAGGTCTGAACAACTCTCACTTAACCCTCATACTAGGCTTATTAACCCTCCCTTTAGAGAGCTAACTTACCTAATAAGGTTGACCAGAATAAAAAGCCGCTGAAAAACCTCACAAAAGCATAGTTTTAACGTGTCACTTAGGTTGTCAATATAACTATTAAAGCTATGTTTTAGTGATACTAATACCTGTTTCCTTCATCTCGTAAGAATAAGAATCTCACATAGGCATAGTCCTGACCTGTCACTCAGGTTGTCAATCTGACAATCTAGACTATGTTTTAGTGATATCCATATCCCACATCTCGCCGCAAAATGCATCTATAAGCTCGATGTAACAATGAACAAAATTGTCAATCTCATTCAAAGCTATTAAAATGATCAAAACAAGTTTTAAAACATGAGTTTATCATATGAACGTTTAATTTAAGAGCTACACAACTCCTGACTCATCTCCCAAGGGCGTTTCACCCGTTTTCACATATTTCGGCTATAAAAAAAAAGTTTAGCTACTCATATATATATATATATATATATATATATATATATATATATATATATAGATATTACAAGTAATCGATCATTTAAATGTCATGGATTAAACGGCGGGAAGTTTTACATAATAGTCTTCTGTCAATGCCATAATTCTATTAAAACCAAATTAAAACCTTAATCCAATCATTTGCCAGATTCTCGATACTTATATATATATATATCTATATAACAAAATGAAAGAAAACAAGAAAGAAAGAACGAAAAACGGAAACTATACTATAACGATAATTATTCGAAATTATAACGAAATTACAACTATATATATATACATCTCTATAGATATATATATATAGGCCCCAAAATGAAAGAAAAATGAAGGGAAAAGATGAAGAAGGGATGGGGGAAGAAGGGGCACCGAAAGCTGATGAAAATGGCCATATTTATAGGCAAATTTGGATAGGCCGGATCGATCCGGGAATAAAATATATTATCCCAAGATTATTCTCTGCAGACCCATGTGAAAAATCATCATTATGTCGATTTTCAGTTACGCCGGATCGATCCGGGAAAGGGCCGGATCGATCCGGGACTGTAAAAAAAACATCAGTTTTGAGCTGAAACTTGAAGAATTCATATCTTGAGTTGTAGACCTCCGATTGATGTTATTCAAAATGCGTTGGAAAGCTCTTTCAATGCTCTACAACTTTCATGAAGGACACTTCTTCAGAAAATGCCGTTTTAATGAGCCATTTGTTCGTCGAAGATATAATTCGTTAGTGGTACCACTAACCACTGAGCCACTTGACCACTTAAGTTAGTGGCACACTCTTATATCCCTAAAAATACCTCTTTTAGGCCTCAAAACGTGTCATTACTCGGGATTTTGGTCAACCCATAATTTCGCAATAAACCACCAAAATACCAAACGAATCGACATTCGACATTCCGGTTACTAAACCGTACAAAACTAATAAAACACATAAAAACACGATATTTTATAAAATATTCATGACTTAAATATTTTTATGAAATTTAGGAATTAAAGACTCGAAATGATACAAAAGTGCTCAAAATGATATCAGAAACGGGGTGAAAAGTTATAAAAATAACAGTGAATTTTTCCGTCATCAATCATCACTTACAGTTTTATCACCTACAGCTTCATCTTCCCCCTTGTTTGAAGATAAGCGAAAGCAATCTTCAAATAACTTACGTAGGGTGATGATGTTTGAGTATTTGTTCAAACCTGAATAATGTATTATTCCAATTAATTCATGCAGTTGAGCAGTTTCTCTTGTAGATTCAGATTAAACATTCAATGAAATCCTTCAAATTTTTCGAGTTTTTTCGCTTGATTTCTTGAGCCGAGATTCTTCAATTTCGATTTGCATGTGGATGCCTCATGAGCCTGAGATGAGGTTTGGCCTCAGGATAGTAAAATGAACATCGAAGCTATCGAGTTCTTTTTCATACTCGGCTGCACTCGCATCTTTCATGGCTTCTCTTTTCTCTTTAGTGTATTCTCATACATGGTAGTGGGAAATTCACTTCCTTCAGATTCTTCATCAGTTTTAGTTTCTTCAGATTCTTCAATCTCTCTTTCAGTTTCTTCTTCCATTTCTACATCATCTTCATTTTCATCTGTCTTGCTTCCTTCGTTTTCTTCACTTCCTTATGATTCTTCATCAGTTTCAACATCACTTTCATCATCAATATTAATTTCCACTTCAGGTTTGGTTTCCTTCGTCTGAAGCCTGTTCCACAACCTTTTCTATCTTCTTATAGTTCTATCATCTAGTTTTATGATCTCGCTTGAACTGGAGTCAGAAACTTCACTTTCTTCCTCGATGACTTTCCTTTTCCCAGCTTTGGTGGACATAGATTCTTGTTTGACTATGGTTGGAGTTGATTTGGAGATAGAGTGGTGATCTAGTATTCTTTGGACTAGATAGGAAATCCTTTTTGGTAAAAATGATTCTCCAAAGATCTTTCTTTCTTTGACTCTTTCTTTCTCGTCTGAAATTTGCTTTATCAATTGATTGAGAACAAATTTATTCCAATCCATCTTTTCTCAAACCAAATAGTATAAATCATCTTCATTTTGTCATTGAGAGAGTGTAGAAATTTCGAACATGACCGATGACGTTTCGGTAAGTAAGTATTGTCAAGGTCTGCGAATTCTTTCTTTTGTTGATAGATGGAGCCAATGAAGTTCTTCTCCTTCTTGTTGATTGCAAAGTGACATTCCAAAGTTTGCTCTTTTCTTCATTTCGAATGTGAAAGATGAAGAGCCTCCAATTATATCTAAACGGAACACCAGGGAAAGCAATTGTTCATCAACGGTGAAGCTTTTATCTTGAAGCAATGTTTTGAAGCTTTTTCCATTGTTGATGATTTCGGCATTTTCAGAGAAATCTTCGATGCCATCTGGACACAAAGTAGTGACTTTTGTATCAATCAAATTCTCCAATCCTCGAATCTTTTGATCTTTTTGTAATTTGGATTGAAAGAGTGGAGTTTGAGAATTTTTGATGAAGTTGTCCAGTTGGTGGTGATTCCAACATCAATGTTGTAACGATCCATTGATTTTTTTTTTTTTGAGTAAGGGATGCTTGAATGCTTGATTTTGGGTGAGCAGGATTTTGTCAAGATTTTGCAATCGTTTTCAAATGAGAGTCGTGTCACAATCAATGAGATTATGTAGGGATGTACATCTACTTTTTCTCCCAGATTGACACGTGGCTTCGAGTGATTTGCCATGTCAGTCCAAACGTCAGATGGTAGCTGGAAAGTTTTTACTTCTTTTGACCCATTTGTCCTTCATCAGCCTTTGTCTTCTTAGTTTTGTATATAAGTCAGTTTTCGGAGGAGTTTGCAATGTGAACTGACTTTTCCTGCAAAACAGTTTAAGTTTTCTTCGGTACCCATATCTTTTTGGGTCCGGCTGAGTTAATTACTGAAGTATTATTTTCAGTTTCTTTGTTTAGAGAATTAAGCCTTCTCAACTCTTTTCTGGATAAACCATTACGCTCAATCTTAGTTGATTTCACAAGGATTCTTTTAGATTTAACATTTTTAGTTTCCTTGTGTAATCCACTAAATCTTCCAGTATCTTGATTTCTAAAGTTTATGCTTTTTGAAGTCTCAAGACTGGGTAGGGGTGGGGGATTATCATTGCTTTTGTCAAATTTACTAGACATTAATCTATCAGCTAGATTTGACACCTCAGTTTCAAGAAACTCATTCCAATCTTTTGCTTTGTCAAGTTCCCTATCTTTTAGTTTTAGTTCTATTGTAAGTTTTTCAGTTAACTTGACAAGATCAGAGTTTCTCAGACTGAGTTCAGCAAATGATAACTGATTTGAAGAATGTACCTTTCCTTGATGATTTGATGCATTCGAATGTACATTTCTTTTGTTTCTGTGACGAATCGTCTATATCAACAACCACTTGCAACAACTCCTTTCCTTCTTCTTTTGAGAGGTCTCTTAGTGATAGAACTCCTCTGGATCTGTTAATATGAACATTGAAGTTTGTATCCACATCATCACTGAGTTGAGGTTCTGGATTTGTATATAAATCTGTTGCACTGAACATTTCGATCATTTGATCCTTAAAATCAGATATATTTTGCAAGCAATTAGTCAGGGGGTGAATAAGCCATTTTCTAGTTCTGGATGTAGACATTGAAACTAAGTGAACTGATACAGTGAGGGGTCTTCAACAATTGGTTTGAAAAGGTATTCTTGGATCTTCTTCCAAATGAAAGAACCACTCCGATACCAATTGTTGGTCCCTTGGAAAGGCTAACACAAGTTTAGAGGGGGGGGGGGGTGAATAAACTTGTCACCAAAAACTAATCCTGAGCTTGAAAAGTCCTAGGAACTGAGTTTCTCTGAAACTTAAACTGATATTTAGTTCAGTTTTGTTCCTGTCCCTTAACTTGTGCGGAGTTCAGTTAGCTCAACTGAATATAAGTTAATACTGACTTATATTTAGTCTTGTTAACTGGCAGCGGATAAAACTAGCCTTTAATGCAATAGATGTGAAAATAGAAAACTAGACCTTCTATGTATCAGTTCTGTGCTGACTTAGTGTCTGATGTTTGTTGAGTGATAATGCAGTAAATAAAATAAACACAAATGCATCAAGTAAATCAACACATGATTTTTTTATGGAAGTTTCGGGTGGTGTAATCCCGTACGTCTCCCCTTCCCCTGTGGCGTAGGAGGTATCACTAGAATTAATGAGATAACCGTTACAAAATCCTAGTACTATGACAATCCTTCACGACACCCTAGTTTCACTGTCTACACAAAATGAAGAAAGGTGAGATTGCTCCCTTCACTCTGCACACTGATCCTTTGGAGGTGGAATTGCTCCTTCACCAGCTCACCACTAATACCAACACACAGTCCTCAGACTGCACCAACAGCTGTGGCAACCAAGTTGCAACCGTATGAAGAAAGGTAGAATTGCTCTCTTCAAACTATGCACAGCCAACCCTTTTTTACAAAGGTTAGGTTTAGAATTAATCAAGGATTAATTCAGTGAGCTGTCCGATTCTTCTGGATCTGACTTTGTAGCTCCAAGATGCCTTCTTTCCCCCTTGATGGGTTACTGGATCTTTCTTTGAAGTCTTCAAGGAAATTTCGTTGGCTTCCCCTTTTTCTAGATATATATAATCTAATTTTATAGATCTGGATTTGGATCTTTGAATATATGCTTGTAAAACTCTTTTTCTGATCCTCCTCACTTTTTCCTTTGAGTGATTCTCTTGTGTATTTATAGGGGTGATGTAACGTTCACTAGCTCTTGTAGCCGTTACACTTGTCGTTTAGCCAACGTTCACATGTACGATCTTTTGTCGTATACTCAGTTTAAATTCAATCAAGGCCTTAACTCAGTTTTCTATTCTTCTTCAAAACTGAGTACCTTGTATACTTAATATCTGACTTTAATTGACTAAGTCAGAGTACACCAATCAGTTTCTTCTTATCCAGGTAACTGATAATCTTTGTCCTTAAGATTATTCAGTTTTACATGATCTATAACTCGATTTGAGTCACCACAGACTTGCTCGAATCTCGATTTATAGTCACGACTTAATCGACTTCTAACCGAGTTTGCTACCTCAGTTCTTCGCTTTTATGTAATCGAGTCTGTGTCCTCGGTTCCTCGGTCTTCTAGATAAGCCAACCGAGTCTCAGGTCCTCAATGAACTTATCTTCTTCGGTTTTATCATAAGCGAGTTTGAACCCTCGATTCTTCAAGTGCATATTCAGTTTTCTTGCTGTAACTCAGTTTTCTTGTTGTGACTCAGCTGTTCGCCTAGTTCCTAATCTATTACAAAGCTTGTCTGAAACAACCTATACAAGGTTCAGACTCTAGATAGAACTTATACATTTATCTCTAGACCATTTCTTGCTTCTTCTTTTATTATGCACTATAACAGTTAGTTACGACTTCATCATCATATGGGTTGTAAGTGATTTGTCTAATTTCGTGACGAATCATCATCAAAACATAAATAATATTCCCAACAAACAACCTTTCCAAAATTCGATGTGGTCATTCTTATCCAACGTTTGAATTAATCATCATCGAAATGACTGAATGATCATATTGGATCATATCCAATATATGATTAATTTGTTGAAACTTATTTCAAGTGATTTAATCACGTTATGAGCTTCCGCTTTCATTATTAATTAAAGTCTTGGAGCACTCCATCAAATATGTAGTCTCTAATTACTATAACGGAGTTGCTCGTGTCATTGGTTATTTTAAAATGATTAAAATTACTTAACCAATCTTGAGAATGTTTCGTAAAAGGTAACAGTCATAATTTGGTTTTACTAATCTAGAATTAAAACATAAATGTAAAAGTTTGCTAAAACTACAACATTAAATAAGATAAAAGAGTGTTGTTGTTTATACATGCAAAATCAAAGATAGTCTTTGGGGTTATGATTTTGCTCCCACTAGTCAACTACTCCCAATTGACTTTCAAGAATTATCCATAATTCTTTAGTGGCTAGAATCCTATCTAGTTGACTCGATCCCCGACGTGGGCCGATCGACCGGGTCAATTTTGACGGGTAGGTACTTCTTACCAATCGCGTCCAACACAACCTCTAGTGGTTTGACTAGTCAACTCTTTGACAATTCACATCGTCTATGTGATAGTCAACCTTATGTCTCTAAAATCAGACGGTCTTGACGTGGGCCAATCACCGTAAGATTCTTAGTCGAGTCGTAAACCAAATATTCATGAGATCTCATAACAATCATATCACGATAATGACGATATACATGAGGTAGGTCAACTCCCGACTGTTGAAATAGTGTCCTAAACCCAATCGGATTGGACCGGATCTGACCGGGTCGGATCATTTCTACTATTTCTTTATGTTTATACATATATTAAATGGATTTTCTGTTGTCATATATTTGTTCTTTTAAAGAACTAATTGTGAATTGTTATATGATAACATCCTTGGTATTAAACTGTGATAGAAAAAGCATGATAGGCGATTATGGTTGATGAGATCTCTAATCACTTTAATAAGTTTGATACTTAAATGTCTCTAGACTGATGTACTATTAAATAGGGCATTGATAGCATGAACAGGCTAGCACGTATTTGATGTCTTCTGTCTTTAAGAGCAGGGATAGATCTCGTCTAACGAAGTGTAGAGACACTTGGACTGTACGTGGACGTGTATTAGAGAATGCGTACGTTAGACTGACCCATTTACACCGTTAAGTGTCACACTATGTGGCAGTTGTGTAATTATCCTCAGGACCGGAGTCTACATGGCATCACGGTGTGGATTGTCATGTTTTGACACTATTGAGGTTTCCCCTAGCCACGGGGCGATCATGCGGTAGTGATTGGGTGTGATACTGAAGCATGCGGAGTATACATGTTTGGTCGTCTGGAAATCGCGTTCCCTATCAGTAGGGTGAATATCCGAAAGAGCCTTCTTATAAGGAATGTCTTACTCTCGTGAACCTTTGCAAAGTGGAAGTAAATGAGTTACTTCAAGAGAGCATGATATCCAGATTATAAGATACGGTCGTTAATGTTTGACACTCGACGTACGACCGTATGGATATTATTACAGCGATAGGATTGTAAGTTACACGGTAACTGTTTCACATGAAATGTATTAGTCATTGCATTTGACTCTTCTGATGATTGGGGGTCACGGTGTGTTGCTAGACGCTATCCCGTGATCGTTAGGTATGAAGGGCATTTTCGTAATTTGCACTTTGTGCCTACGGCCAACATATTCGGAAGTCTATCGGGTCACACACATATGAACATTTAGCCGGATTAAAATGTGGTTATAGATGATAACCAAATAAGGAAAGTTTATCTCACGACTATAAAGGTTATAGTGGTAAATTAATATGGTGGTATTTATTTATTATGAATAAATATAATACAAGATATTAATTATGTTGATTAATTAAATAAATATATTATATATTTGTGGCCAAAAAATTGTGTATATGACAAACGTAAATATTGGCTAACTAGTTGATCAAGTTGATTAAATATATGTGTATTGATATATATACATGTGGTGCCATATTTTGATGTATTAAGATACACTTGGATTGTGCAGGTTACCATAATATTAATATTGGATATTAATTGATTTTTTGGAAAAATAGATTTATGGTAATAAGATAAAAATATATTCAATATAAGATATTGTCAATATATATCTTGGTAATATATTTAATATAAGATATTGAATATTATTGAGATAAATCAATAAAAGTTATTTTCCTTATTTTACTAGTAAAATGTTTTCTTTCTCATCAATCTACTAGAAAGCTAATCTCAATCAGATTGGGACAACAATAGGGGCGCACCATCTACTATATATATGTAGTGGGTGTCAAGCTCTTTTGATCATCACATTCCAAGAGCTAATAGTTTTTGTGAAAAATAGAGAGCTTCCTAGAGAGAGATTTATGAGAAAAAAAAGTCGGTCTAGCAGCCGTGTTTTTCTGGTAGCAATCCAATGGTGGATTCCGGCGGGTTGTTCGTGTGGACTAGCGGTAGAGGCCAAACACTTGGGCGACTCCGTGCACAACTACTCTCCTTAGACGGTCAAAGCGTCGATCTTTTAGATCAAGCAAGGTAACTACCGTCTTTAGCTTATTTGTTTATTGCTTAAACGAAGTCGACCTTGGGTAAAAGGAAATCAAAATTTTGAATTCAGCTGCGTTCCCGCGTAGATTTCCAAACACCGACGTGGGCCGATCAGTTGGATCCGAACAAGGGCTCTTCACCGTCACTATAATATTGGGAGACATATTATAACTCGGTTTTTGTTGTGAGAGTAATTTTAAATTAATTCACTTAATTAATTTTGAATTAATTCTCTTAATTAATTTAATTGTGGTCTCATCAAAATATATCTATCTCTATAGATATATATCCTACACATACATCTAGATCGTGCCTAGTTATGCATCTATCGTATCATATAAAATAAATACAAGCACAAAATAAATAAATGCTGAAAGTAACCGGTATGATCATGGACTTTTCCTAGGTGCGGTTTCGAATACAAACTGACGAAACCGCGGGTCACATTCTAAAGGTAGCTGCAACTGCCAATAGGATCTTTAATGCGCCATTCTCCAATGGGATCTTTACTTGGTCTTTCTTTGGTTTCCATCTTCTGCTCCATTCTTCTTACATAAATTTTATCTAATAAAATAAATACACCCGCCGCACACAGGGGGAGCTAACGGGAATGGGATAATGCAGAAAATAAACTAGGTCACGTTCTTCATAACGGCCTAGGACCATTTTTAAAATCCAACAAAAAAATAAAATCATTCACATCTATTCTATTGGTCGAGTCCAGATCAATCGGGGTCCATATAATCATATTATATCTACACATCTAATCCATACAATTATATCTTACGAGAAAGATCAAATTAAAATTTAACTACTTATACGTCTTATTTTATCACATCAAATAATCAATTAACTTTTAATTAATTAAATGATTTAAATCGAAAATAAAATTAACATTTAATTTATATCGATTTTAATTTTAATTTTATTAATTTAGAACTATTCAAAATTAAAATCAAAATTAAAAGGTCTATTTTGTTTTCTTTCTTTTTGGTTCTTTACCAAAATGGATGCCTTTGGTTTCCTAAACCAAATGACATATTTTCAAACAAAATTTGGTTGACTGGCCACTTTTTAAAACCAAAATTTAAAAGTGGCCTAGGCCTAAAACTTTTCCCAAATCAAATATTTGGAAAGAGTCTAGGCCTATTTCACACAAAATTTGGAAAGGGCAATATTTTGGTTGATTTACCTGACCACTTTCCAAAATCAAAATTTTGAAATTGGCCTAGGCCTAGGTTTTTTCCCAAATCAAATATCTGTAAAGGGCCTAGGCCTATTCCAAAAAAAGTTTGGAAATACCATTATTATTTTAATGCCATGACCCAAACTATTTGAATAATTGGTTAGCCACATGACATAACTAAACAAAGGAGATATCAATGCACAATAAATATCGCAAAACGAAAAACAAAATCAGGATGCCACGAGACAACCAGCCGACGACAGGACCCTAGGGGCGCCGCCGCCGCCGGCCGCCGTATAGTGGGGAGCCGCCGCCAGTCGGCCGAGCTTTCTACCTGAATATTATTATATTTTTCGTTATTGCGAATCTAGATCTTGCATCTATCGATTAATTACTACGCAAATTAACATGCTTATTGATTAAGCTCGAAGCTCGCTCTGATACCACTATTAGGAAATCTACGTGGGAACGCACCGGAATTCAAAATTTTATTTCCTTTGACCAGGATCGACTTCGTTTAAGCAATAAACAAATAAGTATTAGACGGTGGTTACCTTGCTTGATCTAAAAGATCGACGCTTTGACTGTCTAAGGAGAGTAGTGATGCACGGAGCCGCCCAAGCGTTCGGCCTTTACCGGTGATCCACACGAACAGACCGCCGGAATCTCATCATGAATTGCTACCAGAAAACTCGGTTGCTAGACCGACTTTTTTTCTCTCTCAAAACTCTCTCTAAGAAGCTTTCTAATTTTCACTAGAACTATTAGCTCTTGAAATTGTGTTATACAAAATAGCTAGCCAATCACTCCTTTATATAGAGTATGAGGCGCCCCTTTGCTATCCCAATATGATTGAGATTAGCTTCCTAGTAGATAGAGGAAAAAGAAAACATATTCCTAATAAAATAAGGAAAATATATTTCATTGATTTATCTGATTTAATTTAATATCCTATATTAAATATTTTCAAGATATTGTCAATATCTTATATTGACTATATTTATCTTATTACCATAAATCTAATTTTTTCCAATAATCAATTAATATCTAATATTAATATTATGGTAATCTTATTAATTAAATTGTGAAATTCAAATGCATCCAATACATTTTAAAATGGTGTCCCCTCTCCCCACTAATTAGGGAATTGAGATTTTTTAATTAATATAATACTATGATTAATTAATTCACAAAATACATAATTAATTAATTCACAAAATACATGTGTGTGTATATATATATATATATATATATATATATATATATATATATATATATATATATATATATATATATATATATTTCAAATAATGGGTATCATAACATATTTAATTAATCATCATAATTAATATCTTGTATTTAATTTATTCATAATAAATAAATACCTCCATATTAATTTACCACTATAACATTTATAGTATGAGATAAAACTTTCCTTATTTGGTTATCAACTATAACTATATTTTAATCCGACTTGATGTTCATATGTGTGTGACCCGATAGGCTTCCGAATATGTTGGTCGTAGACACAAAATTCAAATTACGAAAATGCCCTTCATACCCAGCGATCACGGGATATCATCTAGCAACACACCGTGGCCCCCAATCATCGGAAGAGTCAAATGCAATGACTACTAACTTTCATGTGAAACGGTTATCGTGTACATCAAATCCTAACGTTGTAATAATATCCATACGGTCGTTCGTCGAGTGTCAAACATCAATGACCGTATCTTATAATCTGGATATCATGCTCTCTCGAAGTAACTCATTTACTTCCACTTTGCAAAGATTCACGAGAGTAAGACATTCCTTATAAGAAGGCACTTTCGGATATTTACCCCTAATAATAGGGTATGCGATTTCCGGACGACCAAACATGTATAATCCCCATGCTTCAGTATCACACCCAATCACTACCGCGTGATCGCCCTGTGGCTAGGGGAAACCTCAATAGTGTCAAAGCATGACGATCCACATCGTGATGCCATGTAGACTCCGGTCTTAAGGATAATTACACAACCGCCATATAGTGTGACACTTAACAGTGTAAGTGGGTCAGTTTAACGTACGTATTTTCTAATACATGTCTATGTAAAGTCCAAGCGTCTCCACACTTCGATAGACGAGATCTATCCCTGCCCTTAAAGACAGAAGACATGTAATACATGCTAGCGTGTTTGTACTATCAATGCCCTGTTTAATAGTACATCAGCCTAGAGACATTTAAGTATCAAACTTATTAAAGTAATTAGAGATCTCATCAACCATAATCACCTATCATTGTTTCCCTATCACAGTTTAATACTAAGGACGTCATCATATAACAATTCATAATTGGTTCTTTAAAAGAACAAATACATGACAACAGAAAAGTCATTTAAATATGTATAAACATAAAGAAATAGTAGAAATGATCCGACCCGGTCGGATCCGGTCCAACCCGATTGGGTTTAGGACACTATTTCAACACATGCCACCTCCCATACCCTCGTTTACATTTTCATCAGCTTTCTTCTCCATTTCAATGTCCTCGTTTACGTTTTCATCAACTTCTTCCTCCATCTCTTCAAGTTCAACTACGGAATTTCTTAATCATAATTTCAAGAAACTAAATTTTATGAACTAATTCTCTCATCCAGCAACATAATGAACAAATCAAAACGACAATTTTAACATTATACCATTGCCGTTCGGGTTACCTCGACCGTTTCCTCAAACAGGGCATCAGGTTCATCCACCACGTTTAAGGGTGCATCACGTTCCCCTATCTCTTTATCACCTTACCCAAACTCCTTGGCAATAGCAGCAGCTTCCTCCTCAATTTCATTGGCCTCATTTCTCTCTTCAGCTACGGCATTTCCTAATAATAATTTCAAGCAATAAAATGTTCTTAACTAATTCTCTCATCAACTACATAAGGACAAATTTAACTTCATACCTTTGCCACTCCATCAGTTCAACTTTATGCTGGAAGGTATCCAATAAAACGCGCAATCTTTCGTTCTCTTCAGTTAACTTTTCATAATCAACGTTCCGCGTTGATTGCTCACCAACATCCTCTTCATCGTCAGAAGTAGTTTCATCATCATCATCTTCCCGGGGCATAAAAAATAAGCTTTTTCCTTTTCAGCTTCGGTTGGAACCAACTTTCGAATCGCTTCCACTGCATTATCTATCGCTTTCATAAATAATGTGGAGGCTGCATGTACATACCAAACTTAAGATACAAATTAAACATTTCTACCTCTCTCGATTCATGAACAAGTTGAACTACAGAAGAGTTAACCCTTTTTACCGCTCCCCACTTCATCAACCTTGGGAGAGCATTTTCGTCAAAAATCTTGGCAAACTTCCTTAAAGAAGGAATAGTTTCAAGTGCCCAAACCTACGATGTATTTACATTCAAGTGATGGACCGAACATAATCAAAAAACTTTAACAAGCTATGTATATATATATATATATATATATATATATATATATATATATATATATATATATATATATTATGAATTAAAACAATGATTTGGCTTATACATACCTTCAAAGCGTGTGGAAAACCATATAAAGTCTATACGATTGGGGGATCTTTGAAATAATCCCTTATGTCCCTCCTCCAAACATAGACAGTGGCTTCATAAGAAGCGTTTCTCCATGGATACTTATTGAAAGCATCCAAATCCTCTACCAACTGAAAGATCCACCAACCCACTGCACGTCTCTCTTCCGATCCCCACACAACGTACGTCAATATAACGTTCAACCCAAGCATGTAACGGTCTTTAGCATCCTTAATGCTATTAAACTTTACCCACACATCCTTCTTATAGACTTTCGAAAAGTGTTTAAAATACTTCTTAACTAATCTAGATTCTTTTCCTACCCCTTTATCGACATTGCTACCGTCGCCAACCAAGAGACCACTAACCAGCGCAAATTCTTCTACTATAAATCGTATCTTTTTGGCTCCTATTTTGAACCAAAAAACATCGGCATCTACATTCCATGGACTCGCCAACCTCATTAACAATTGATGTATTATCATGTTGGCTTGCACATCCTTCAAATGGATTAAATGTCCAAAACAAGACTGTTCCAACATTGCTTTGTGCTTGGCGTTAAGCTTTTCATAAACTTCCATTGTTTACCAATTGAACATCGGGAAACAACATCATATTTTGCAGACCTTTCTTGTTCGCTAAGCGCGCAAATCAACGGCATTTTTCAACCTATCAATAACCAACAAAATAAGAAATTTCAATTCAATCGAATTAAAGAACAAATGAATGTGAATACAGTTGAAACAAATAAGAAATTTCAATTCAATGCCAACAACTAATAACACATCACCGGCATTGTTTGAGCTAACAAATGATTCAACACCACAAAATTTAACTAATCGCATCCCAAAATCATACATGCACATACCGATATGCGTGATTTATAACCACCCACAAAATCATACCTTTTGGAGATTCGCTCGAAGGTTCCAGTCGGCTTCTTCAAGTTTCTGTTCTTCGCCGATCAGCTTCCGGTTGAAGAATAGGAATGTTGAAGAAATTTGTTGATCACAAGTTCGAGTCTGTGTTGATGCGGTGAATTTGGGAAGAATTGGAGGTGAATTTGGGAAGCTCATGATTTAATCAAAGGGTTGTTAAGAATTGAGGGAATTGTGATAAGAGAATTAGGGTTTTGGGATAATATATGAAGGGATTCGATTGGGGGGGTATTTCTATCAAAGCAATGTTTTATAAGTTTTTTTTCATATTTTTTAAAATATGCGTGGGGGTCAAAGATTATTGTTGCAAACCCCAAAAGTCATAAGCTTAAAGCTGTCATTCCCTCAAAAAGGAACTGTTTAGCAAAACAAAAAAACAGGAAAAGAACAAGAAAAAATATAAAAAAAAAAAAAAACAATATTAAATTATCTCTCACCATTTCACTTTAAGGTTAAAGGTCGTAAATGACTGTTTTTTATCTAAAATGAGGAAAAAGTACAAAAAAAGATAGTGGTTGAAAAGGAAAAGCGCGACGTATTACTACGTGTATACTTATATATTGCTACAACTACACGTGTAGAATACACGTGTAATGTGACGTGTGTTTTGTCATTCTCAACCATTTTTTTCTTGTTCTTTTTCTCATTTTCAGATCTTATTTTATTCTTATTACGCCTCGAATTTCTTCACTTTATCTACTTTATTACATTTTTTTATCATTATTTTATTAATTATACTATTTTATTTCAATTTCTCATAACAATTGTTTTTTATCTACACAAATTTCAAAAAAATACATTTTATTTTAATAATCATTACTTAATAATTTTTATTATATTTTATTATCAACTATTATCTAACAATTCCAAAAAAAAACTCCAAAAAAAAACAAATGGAGTGTAAGTATATCGTATTTCCGTAATTAAATCTAATATATGTCATTTTGGACTAATGCCAATAAAAAAAAAAAAAAAATTGCGCCTCTTCAACTAAAACCTTGGTCATCTCTGTTAACTTGCCGTCACCGCCGACCACCCATCGCCATCGACATCAACCCCTCTGCGACGTAATCAATTGCCATCATCCCCTGAGTTGAATTAGTCGCCGATGATATAGGACTGGACAATGCCAAAGCATCTCGACGGAACCGGAGCTCATCTCGCAGCGTAATATCTTGGGATTGCTACGCGTTTAATGCTTTCCTCTTGCGAGAACCAAACCCGGTTGGTAAGTCTTATGTTTTTCCCCGATTCCTTGGAAATTACTTGCGGTATTTAAGAGGTAATAATGAATACAAAACAATAGTAGGCATGAGATGAGAGGGAAAAAGGTTAAGTGGAAAACCAAAACCATATCGGTACCATATCTTCCTGATGAAATAATTACAGATATTCTAATCAGGCTTCCAGCTAGAGATGCAATGAGATGTCGACTTGTTTGTAAAAGATGGAGAGATTTAACATTGGCTCGCGATTTTGTGGACTTAAATTTCAGAAATAGCCTTCCAACTATTCTTGTTGTAGGTAGCAAGTACAATTGTCTGTTAGAACTATTTGCCATAGATAGGTGGTGGGAACCTACAACAAAGAGGTCAATTATATGCCATATATTCCCTTTCAATGCTTTGAATATCGGAAACGATTCATATCAATCTGGTGTTTTATTTTCTCATGCTGGTCTAATTGTGTTACACGAAGCCAAAATCTTTTCAATATTCAAAGAAAGAATCTTTATTCTAAACCCTGCTAGGCCTAATTCTGAATCTGTGACCATTGCTCTTTCCAAAGAACTTCAAACATGGGAGATTTACGGGGTATATTATCATCCTTCACTGAAAGGGTATTGCTCTCTTTGGACGATGGGGCCATCATCTGTTTTTTGGGGTCAAGAACCAAACAGAATCGAGTACAAGATCCTTAATTTAGGTTCCAATCCATCTTTAAAAACGATTTGCAATCCATTTAGTAATAAACTTAAGGCCTATCATGCTATTCCATTACTCATCAACAATCACTTATATTGGAAGCTTCGGTCTGAACACGAGCACAAATACGATGGTCATAATGATATCATGGAATTTGATGTCATCAGAGAAGAATTCAGGGTCATACCTTGTCCTGTCCCTTTGAGTACTGAGTGTACATACCGCCAAACACATCTGTTAAATACTGATGGCGTTCTCTCTTTTCTCTTAATTCTTCCAAGAAAAATTACGATATGGAGATTAGAAGGTCATGCGGAGCAGCTGTGGACAGTCGTTGAATATGATTTTAGCATGGAGATTTATCGTAACTATGAAATAGATGATGTAATAGCTATCGTGGATGGAAAGCTAGCTTTCCGGTCACTTAGAAGACTTCGTGTTTGCAACCTTATGGAGGGAACGGTGAGGAAGTATCCTCAAATTGCGGTTTCTGGTGACATATTGTGTATGTCTCATCAGATGAGTTTAGCTTCTCCAACTCTAAGTAATGTCAAAACCACAATATTCATAGAACAAGACGACAAGATGCTGGTGTGGTGACTTAGCTTGCGAAGCAGCTGAGATAGTCTGCCCAAAAGGGGCATTCTTGTTTAGCTACTCGTCAATGCATCGAATAGCTGGATGTGTAATTAAAAAGACTAACACTTTATTACCTCATTACACAATTCTGTATTCATCCAACTTTACCGGTGTATTGAAAAGTCTCGGTTGTAAGAAATGTAAGAATTTCCTTGCTGTACGATCTTGAGCATTAAATTCTCATATTCGTATTGTTCAAAGGCTGAGAACAACTCAATAAAACGAATTTTATTTTGCAATGTTCCTTTTGTGTAGTATTTGCAAAGTTTGGCATATGGTATATAGTGTGTCCGGTTATTGCCATTCCTAAAAAATTATGTAAATAATGATTTCATGTCTGGTTACAACTCAGACAACATTCAAAGAAATATGAACATGAATTCCTTCAATGATGTCCGGTTATTACCGAAGGAATTCATGTTCACATCTATTCGAACGTTGTCTGGGTTGTGATAACCGGACATGGCAATATTATTGAAAGAATTACGATATGGAGATTAGAAGGTCAAACACAGCAGTTGCCATCTCATTATAAATTTCTGGATCAATCCTGATGCAAATTAATGAAGTATATATATACAAATATAATTCCAGTTGGTGATGCCAGCTAAAGTCTTGTTAAAGTAAATAATACAACACAATTAATATTAAGTTTGATGTTGAGGAAAAGTATTTCAGAAGAAACTGACCGCTGACTTTAGAAGAAACTCAGTTGCACTTAATCAAACTGACTTTCACAGAATTGAATATACTTAACTGAAACTGACCATCATTCTCAGTCTTCAGTTTCTCAGATTAATTCCACCAGATCATTTATCAGTTTAGAGATCAAGTCACCAAAACTGACAAATCTCCACCTTGACTTGAACTCTCATTCAACGTCAATCAGATTGCATAATCAGACGTACTTGTACCATATGCATTCATCAATGCCAGGATGTACAGTACCAGACTTCTCCTCAGAATCCACTCAAGTTGATCTGCCCTCAACTGAGTATCCAAATTTCAGTTTATAAGCTTTGAATATTCAGCAAGTCCAGACACAACTGAAACTTGCTCTGCTGAACTGGTTTAGTGAACATATCAGCAAGATTCTCCTTGGTGCTGATCTTCTTCACTACAATCATCTTCTCATTCCTTAGAAAATGATACCTCACATCAATATGGTTCTCTCATGATGAACCTGATCCTTAGCTAGACAAATTGCACTCAAACTGCCACAATAAATCTCAGCTTGATCCTGATGTAGCCCCAAATCACTGACTAGTCCCTTCAACAGACACTCTTCTTGGAAGCTTGAAGAAGAGCCATATACTCGGCTTGGTGAGTTGATAAAGCCCTTTGTTGTTCGAAGAGTTGTTTTCGGTGACAACCGAATTCCCTCATGCATCTCTCAGGCTAAGCCGCTCTCAAAGAAAGAACTTGTTGGTCAATGACTTAGTCATATACAGGCTTTCAAGCTTCAACCATAACTTGGTAGCGGTGTCTTCCTCAGCAACTTCTGTGATATCATCATCAGACAAGCACAACATGATGGTTTAATGTGCTCTCTCCTCCAAACTGGCATAATCTGCAGAACTGGCATCCCCTCTATCAGATAAAGGAGTCCACAATCCTTGTTGCTTTAACAAGGCCCGCATCTTGATTTTCCATAAACTGAAATTGTTCCTCCCTGTAAATTTATCAATCTTCATGTTCATTGCCGACATCCTTCTAATTAAAGAACAAACCTTTGATCATAAAATCCTAGCACCGGTCACCGGTCTTGGTGAAGATCAACTCTGTTCACCTACAACTCCTGAATCTTGAACCTGGCTCTGATTCCAGTTTGTTATAAACACAGGCAGAAAGCTTGCAGTTTAAGAAAGATAAATAGCAGATAGCAATGCAAACGTAAAGAATGGAGGAATTGATAAAACACTGAAACAAAGAGAACACATTGATTTAACGTGGTTTCGGCGTTGTGCCGACTACTCCACGGATGTAAAATGAGATATTGTATTATGCACATAATTACAAGGTTTTCCTCAAAAAGTGAAAAAAACAACACTCTTGAAAGACACACACTTTCATTGATTACAACATTGGTATTTATAGACACAAATCCCAAACCCTAACCGCCAAAGATCTATGTCGGAATTCTCATAAATACCCCAGATGTGGACCCTGGCTCAAATTTGTTATCCATCATACTGAAACTCAATTTTCAAAACCGACTTTCCGGACTTGTAATCAATCGCCAAAATGTAGAACTCATATATACTCAAGATAACTCAGACTAAAGCGATCACGACTTCTAAGAAACTCATTGCACTTCATCAAACCGACTTTCACAGAATCGAATATACTTAATCAAATCGATCATCATTCTCGGTCTTGATTTCTCGGATTAGTTCCACGGATCATTTATCGGTTTAGAGATCAAGTCACCAAATCGACACTAATCTATCAATTCACCTTGAACCAAACCGAAGAAACCAAAACGGGTAACAATCTTTGGCCTGACAGAAACTTCAAAACGGTATTTTTTTAAAAGAAAAAAAAAAAAAACCCAATTATTATTAGCAATAGATCCACTGCAACTAAACAAATCAGATCCATACAAAAACAAATAAAAACATGGTAGCCTAACAGATGATAAAAGCTAAAAATAATCTGTTGTAATTAATTGTTACACACTTTCTCATACATAGTAGTGGTGTGTAAGGGTGATTCGGATGCATCGATTCATCCACTTGATATAACCCACAAATAATTGTTGTACCATAACTTTTCTCCCTATTTTCGGAGACAACAGTCTACGAAAGTTATACAAGACATTACAACGTTTCATTTTTAATGTATCCACATGATAAAAATGTATTATGTGAAAAAAAAATTAAAAATAAAAGGCTTGTATGTCGATAGGTGTAACTATTGCACCACAAAATCTGGAAATATAAGTATGCTATTATCTCAATTCATAATAATTTTATTATTTTTAGAGTGAATTGCGTGAATTAACCTAATCTTTCGATCAAATTTGAGATTTGTCACCCATCTTTTGATTTGACAATTTTACAACCTATCTTGTATCCTTTTTTTATTTAATTTTTTTTGTTGCTGCAAAAATCACTATCTTTTCAAATTTCCCGTTAATTTGAAAATACGTGTGTGAACATAACACTCCTTCTAATCTGACGACATCTAAGTCGTGTTTTCGTGGGTTTTCCATGTTACAACTTATTTACCGATTCGGTCGATCCTTATTTTAATACTCCTTCAAATCTGACGACACCCATTTTTTGATTTGACAATTTACGACCTATCTTATATTTTTAACTTCTTTCCCAACAAAAAGTCTTTTTATCACTACTACAAAATACGGCTATTAAGACATTAAATATAGGACATTTATTAGAAAATGCCCTTTTAGATGCGTAAAGGGGCGCTTGATATTCTTGGACGTTTTGCTACAGTAGAATGAATTATTAAAAAAAAAACTATTCACTGAAAAGACGTTCATGAACGCCTTATCACCTCCATCCTTTTATTTTTCGTTTTAAAAAAGTTAAATAGCAGGTAGAATGCCCCGCCTTGTCAATTTTCCCCAACTTTTCATTCAGTAAAACACCCGCCTCCCCCACAAAATAGCTAGGGCATCTCCATCGACACACCCATTTTGCCCTTCGTCTTCCTTTTCCATCCTCTACACAAAATTGGGACTATCGTTCTTCCACACAATCGGACTATCGCTCTTCACCTCCATCTTTCGCACCACAATCCAGTTGATAGCAATTAGCAGCGGCCGAATCTTCACATGTCCTGTTTCTTTTCTTTTTTTTATTTCTTTTTTTTTTTTGGCTAAGTGCAATTTTAGATTGAGATTGTTGGCTTTGATTTGCGCTCAAGAAGTGTTTGTGTTTAACTTCTTCTTTTCTTTGTTTTTTTTCTTCAGGTTTTTTTTTTTTGCTCGATTGGCGAGCATTTTTTTTATTTAATTTGACAAGGTTAAAAAGTGAAACAATTATATAAGCTAATAATGGAGGGCTTCAGCAGATTGGTCTTCCTTTCTTAGAAATAATCGCGGTGGCCACGGCGCGACGGCTACTATCTACGCCGTTAGCTCTACCTGAATTGAGAGAGGTAATGTTCTACTTGTTGTTTTCTTTGCTCTTGTGCCAATTGATTGCCCAAGGGTATCTTTAGGATTTATTCATATTTCATACATGAAATTTCGAAATCATTCAGTGTGTTGGATGATTTAGAAGATGAATCAAGTAATAATAAGGCATGGAGTTTGAGCTCTCTGCAGAGAGCATTGAAGAAAAATTTGCCGCCCGCAAACAACCTCGTAAATCTATTCGTTTCGACCTGATTTGCAGTTCAGATTTAACTTGAATTAAATGAATCTATTTTATTCATTTTGAATAAAGTAATTTTTACCCTCTTACTGTTGTCTTCATAAAGATCGTATCACATTATTATTCGATGCAAAATCCAATACAGATCATCAGTGTTCTATCTCCTTCGTGCTTAAGTGTATTTTTTTGCCGTATGTTACTTTTGGTCTTTGCTTCATTAGTGTAAGCTAGGGTTATTTAGTTTCTTTCTAGCATTTAAAGTGGTTCTATGTGCACAAAAGTATCTTTAATCAGGGCCTATTTTCCTTCTTGCCATGATTGTTTTTTAACTTAAAATGTATCTTAAGACCATCCTTGAATATGCCTAAGCATGAGCCTGTGTTATCTTGTTTTGCATCTGATATGTATCATTAAGCTGTTGCCATGTGTCTTAGTTCTGTCTAACTGAGCAATTTGTCCTGAATCTGGATGCTATATGTTTATGTATTACGAACCAGTCTTGCTGATTTTGGTAATTCTTATGAGCAACTTGTTTTCCTTGCTACTGAGTCTTGCATACATGATATGTTCTAATATCTGAGTTGCCAATCTGCTACATTGTTTGAGTTGATCGGCACATTCTTATAATCTGTCCGACTGTGTCTTTGCAAGTCAGTCTTGGTCTGCTTGACGTTCTAGTTTGTTTAATGTCAGTATAAAGTTTGTTCAATCTGTTGAGTCTTGCATTGATCTAAGTTGTTTATGTTTGCTCTCTGTTCCTGTTGCATTTGTCCCATGTGATCAGGCCCAAAGTGTCTGTTAGTTTAATAGGTGGTTATTTCATTAATTTTTCCTTTTGGTCCACATGGATTCAGTTGGAGTTCATATTAGCATTTCATTCCATTGCAAAGAAGAATTAGACCTGGTATGCTTCCTTTGGGAAAATTCTTTCATTTGTAAATGTAACTAAGGTTTCCTCATTCTCAAATGTTACCTCATAAGCTATGCTTAAGAAAGCTTTGTTTCCTTTCTTCTGTCCTAGAACACGGTGCTCGATAACTTGATTTACATCATCTTCAGCAATTTCGGCTCCCGTCATTGAAAAACTTTTAAAAAGAAGTGCGTATCTTTTGTGAACTTTTTATTTTATTTTAAATGTCGTTGTTTGTTTTGTAGCCTTCCACCCCCCCTAGTCTCATGTTTGTCACTTTTAAGTTGCCATTTGGTGCTGGTTCTTTTTATTCGTGTAACTTTGACGTACACAAATAGTTTGCCAATTATTATTGTTAATTGAATTCTTTGATTTTGTATTTAAAAATGCAAAAACTACCTACAGGTAAACAATTTATCCTGCTGGCATGTAGTTTTTGTATTCACAAATAAAGAGTTGCCTACATTTCTAAGTCAGGTCTGCAAATCCACGTTTGAGGACTTACAACAGCGTTACTTCGGCTATTTGTCGATTAATCTAAATTCTACTAGTGCTTGCCACTTTTTTCCAATTAAAACATTTCCATCCAAAGTATTATTATGTATGGTTCTTATAGTACGTGGTAGTTTTGTCTGTCAAAATCATCAACCTATCTACATGTTTTATGTTTGTAAGATGTTTGAATGACACGATTATCATAAGTCTTAATTTATGTTTTAGTGGTTCTATATGCACATTCTCATCACTTATTTAGTCATCTACACAAATGTTTTGCTATGCTGTGTGTTGGATTCTTGCCTCAATCATCTTTTAGTTTTGTTCTTCATATGATGCATTGAAGATTTTGCTTGTGTCACCTTTGCAGGAATTTAACAGTACGTGAAGGTTTGAATTCGTAACTTCGCAAGCCACATTTGTTAGTGATGAAACTGCTCTTGAAAGCCTCGAAAAAGCAGATGAGAACTTTGTAAAAACATACTATGGCTTTTTGTCGGTTGTTGAATTAAGAAGATTGACAAGGTATATGTATCCTTGATGTTTCCTTGAATATATGCGTTTTCTTACATTTACATTGAAGTTACCGTAATGTTGGATACTTTAACCATACGGACTCGTACTTTGTCATAAAGTCTCCCTCTGTTATTTTGTTTTGCAGTAAATGTTGAAAGAGAAGTATTCAAAGTAATTGGGAAACAGTCTCTCGGTTGTCAAAATGAATCTTTGGTACATCAAATTTTAATAAAGCTTTCATTTATTTCATTACATGTGAGTTTTCTTAATTATGTTTTGATTAATTGTCTTTTTTGAAATTTCATCTTATGATACTGAATGACCAATAGCTTTTTATTTGTATGTGTTTTTCTTCTAGAGTTGTTTATTTTTTTTTTTTTTTTTTTTTGAAGAGGAAACGTGCTCGAAAAAGACTTTGCGTCCTTCAACAAGAATTCCAAGTAAGTTGAACTGATTTTGGTTTGAATGTGAATAATTCAATATTAGATGTCAATGTGTACACAACACAAATATGTTCCTCTATTTGTGAAAAAGGATGGAGGCATAGATATGGTAGGTATTGCTGCTATGGTGAACTAGTTAAATTTATCTTAAATGAGAGAAATTTGTGTTAGTTGAGGTGAACTTCATTGTCAAAAAGCTAAACCTTCGGTATGGTTTGATTCTCAGGTATGCCTTGACACTAGAAATCCAAAAAGCAGAGGAAGTAGAGAGCTTTCAGAAGATTTGGACACGGAGTAATTTGATTTCTAAATGCATGTTTTAGTTGACTTAAGGTGTAATTTCAACTTTTATTCACTTGAGAACAATTGTATTGGAAGCTTTATTTAATTGTTGCTTAGTAGTGGATTGAATGTGCATGGAATATATATATATATATATATATATAGAGAGAGAGAGAGAGAGAGAGAGAGAGAGAGAGGGGGGGAGAGAAATGAAGGTATTAATTTTTTTTTATTAGAAATTCCTGATGAGGCGTTTTGGAACGCCCTAATAGGGTTCTCTTATGACATTTCAAATCGCCTCATCCTCACTCAATAAAGGCGCTTGAACACGCATCAATACCATCTGTTAAGGGCGTTTTCAAACGCCCCATCAGAGCTGCGTTAAGGCGTTTTCAAACGCCCTAGGGTTGTGTTAGGACGTTTCAAACGCCCCATCAGGTTTGTGTTAAGACGTTTCAAATGCCCCATCAGGGTTGTGTTAGGGCGTTTTTGCCTATTACGACGTCGAAAGAAAGGGCGTTCTATGGAAACGCCCCAAGATTAAAAACGCCCCAATAGACTCTCATATAGGCGTTTTGAAAGCGCCTTAAAGGCCTTTTTTTTGGTGCAAAGGTGTATTAATTTTTTTTATATTTCTCCACCCGTAAAAGTTTTTTCCCGTACATTTTTTTTTAAGAACAAGCAATTTTATTAAGCCAAATCCACACTAATGGCGGAAATTACATCATGTGGGGGAGGTACCCCAAGCAACATGACGAGACAAAAATAATCCTTACCTAGCTAACAAATGCGCTGGAAATTACCAGTGCGTTTGACAAACGAAAAGCGAGAAAAAACAAAAGACGACACCAAAGCTAAACATGCAGTCCCAGACCAAGCAACCGAGCACTGACATGTCATCGGAAGGGTGCAAAAGAGCTTGGACATATGATAAACAATCACCCTCAGTGACAACCGTTGATAAGCTGCAGGCGAACAACCTCCTCTATCGCCAATAATATTAGCAGCATCTCCAAAATCTCCAAACTTGTGCCAGGGTTAAAGTGAACCGAGAAAGCAGCAACAATCGATCCAACAGCATCCCTATAAATCATGCCTACACCAGAACCCGCCTCCATCGTAGAAGCATCTAAATTACACTTCCGGTTGCCAAAGGGAGGGGGCTCCACGCAATCAGGTGGAAAGACCCCTCCGACTCCATGTGATAGGCCCTCACTGTTAGATCATAAATCCAACGTTGGGATTATATGTGAAATAATTGTTTGTCAAAGACTGCCTCTAAATATTAGTCCAATTTAAAAGTGATCTACTCCGGTTATGGTTATTGGACTATAATGTATAGCTAGAGTGTGGACCTTTAATGTGTAGAAACTCCCTGTTTTGTGATGCTAAAACTGGAAATGTCTAATAAATATATTTCACTATATTAGGAGGGTTATGGTCCCTATGTCATACACCTATCTACTCTCCTCTGACCCCCATTATCAGATTGGGAAAATACAAGGAATTCTACAAGGCTCCTCAGAAGGTGTGTAGATCTAGAAGACCAATCCTACAACACCAAAGGTGATTTCCGCTGCTATGGATTCAAATATGTTTGAAGTTCAATTTTGTTTTGATTCTTAATAGTTTAGCATAATCGATCCGGAGGTAATGCGATTGAATCACATAAGGCTAGTTCTAACAAGTGTATCAGAGACTGGTTATGTTAAATTGTCGACAATTGATTTTAAATTCAAAATTTTTTTTCGGATTCAGTCCGACGATTGTGCGTAAGGGCAGAAGCTTTTAGTAATTCTTTTCCTTTTCATGCGATTGGTTTCGTGATTATTATTATTATGGGCCGAATCAGATTTATTCGGTTTGGAATTTTAAAGTTTCGGTCATTTGGAGTTTTAAATATATATATTATTTATTACTCCCTCCGTTTTTATATATATGTCGCACAGAGAAAATTCACACAAATTTAAAAAGTAGTTAATATGTCTCAAATATAGTGTTGGAAATGTATTTTTTTATTGAAATGTAAATACTTTGTTGGTAAATGTGTTTTTAGTATTGAAAATGTATTTTTTTTTATTGGAGATGTAAATATTTATTGGTAAAGAAGGAAAAAGTAATAAATGATGCATTGAAAATGTATAATAACAGATAAATAAATAAAAGAGTAAATTGTGAAATGTGACAGAAAAAGGAGTATTATATATTTATAATAAAGTGAATTTGATTAGTGTCCGAAGATTCATTTACAGTAAAGCCTTGACTCGGTTGGATTTATTATTAAATAATTTATCCATATTAGGCAATAAGGTAAGATCTGAAGAAATAAGTAGAAAATTCTGATAGACCTATTTTAAGTTCATTACGGTAAAGTCAAATATTGATATAAGTACTTGCATCTATTATGTCTCTAAGCTGGATTTGTTGAAGCGATATGTCACAAAAGTGACTCTATGTGAAATTGATTCATGGTGGGAGGTAAAATTGTTTGTGTTTTTATAAATTCATTCGGATAGTATTCGGCCCAAAGGAAGGATAAATACACCCGTGGTGATAAATACATGACTATTATTTGGTGTCTATGTGGGTAATAGATCTGATCTAAAGATTGGTCTATTATTTGACAGACTTATTGTCGATGATTGATCACTATGCCAGGATTTTAATTACGAGTTAGTATTATCGTCCAAATATGAGATATTAATGTCGTGCCGACATTTTGTGATGGGAAATTATATCATAAATTTGTTTGATTTTGGATATTCTTGATTCTATATATGTGAGCCTAAAGTCATTAAGTTGTTTTCACTATTCAATTATAAATTCTGCTTCAAAGTAAATCTATCCATTTAAGCATTTTTTCCTCCACAAATTGTCTACAACTTCAAGAGTTAGAAAGAACAAGTTTTTTTCGTGTCATCGGCATTATGGATCTAGACTACGATTCCTTTCAACTCTCAAACTTGAGTGCATGCTTTCACCTCTCAAAATCATGTCTCCATCGTCAATGCCTCCTCTTCCGGGATCCCAATGAACCTATATCCTGCAAGTATCATCAACAATACCGCGCATAACTCCCGCAAGATAAAATAGGTATGAAATATGCAACAATTCACCAAAAGTGACGAGATTTTCGGACTTAGTCGTCTTTGACTTCAAGGTGAATGCAATGGTTAAAATGCATCATAAATCACTCAAACTACCCCAAAAGTGCATCAAATAAGTCATAAACGGGGTAAAATCATGTAAGAAATGAAGCAAAGTTTACTCTCATCAGTGGCCACGTCCGGTGCCTCTGCCACGAGTGGGTTTCCACATCCATTACCCCAATTGGAATTGGGTGGGGTTGTCATAAGCTATGATGCATGGTTACGTGGGTTTTCCAGCGTATCGCGTATCCGATACGCCGCGGATACGGATACACCAAAAATACGCGATGGGATACGTATTGAGCTGATTTGTAGTTTTGAAAACTTCGGATACGGTATTTCGGATACGCGAATTCTGATAAGATACGCGTATCCGTCTTCGGATACGGCTACAATGAGAAAAGTTTTTTTTTTCATTTTTTTTCATAATGTCGTGAAGATTAAGTTCTGTGCCTTTTCAAAGTCCCAAAATTCCTCCGTCCCATGAATTGTAACTTTTCTTTCCATCTTCTCTGTTAATCTCTATATGGACTCTTGGGTATTTATATTTACAATTTTGTCCTAGCCTTTTAATTATTTACAGTTTGGTCCTTATATTTTTCATTATTTACAAATACACCCAGATCCAGATCGTATATTTTATGAAAATCCCGTATCTACGTATCCCGTATCCACGTATCCCGTGTCCGCGTATCCGTATCCGTATCCGTGCATCCTAGGTCATAAGGTGAGCAGCTGGCGGTAATTGCCGCGGTGTAGGGAATAGCATTAGCAAGGGCACGGGCTTGGGATGTAAAATTCATGATTCGGTGGTGAGGAGAATCAAGTAGACTTCCTCAAGTGTAATTTATGAGCGAAAGTGATAATAATGTAACCATGGAGTCATATTCCGGCCCAAGACCAACCAAAAGATATTTCACGTTGTCGGGAGATAACGGATGGTCTGCAATTGGTAAATCGTCAGTTATGCGCTTAATGGTGGATAGATATTCTATAGCCGTTTGAGTGGCTTTATGAGTTGAAGCTAGTTGTGTGTGTAGGTGAACAAGGCAAGCTCGGCTTTGGGGCGAAAAACAAGTATGTAGGGCTTCCAAATGTCGACTGAGGTGGTTGCATGGTAAACTTGCATGATGACGTCATCAAAGAGGGAAGACGTGATAGTGCTCAGAATCTAGTTGTCTTGTTGCTACCATTGATCAAATTCAGGGCTTGGAGAAGAAGACCCGTCGGCGTCGGAGATAGTTTTTGGAAGTGGAAAAATAGTTCAATCTAGGTAACCACAGACCCCTTGGCCGCGTAAATAGGGAAGTATCTGTGCACGCCAAAGGTGATATTTTGATCATGTGAATTTGGTGATGTGGATGTTGGAGGACTGTTTGAAGGTGGGTAGGTTGTTGATGGTTGCCATGGCCGGCGTAGTAGCGGCGGATGATGTTGCAGAAGATAATGATTCAGACATGATGAGAAGTGAGGCTGTGAGGGGGATCACAAATGTGGCGATGTTTTTTTTTTCAAGACGAGGATGAACACTACTAGAATTTCCCGGATTTGTGATGAATTTTGTGATGAAAACTATTCGTCACAAATTTTTCGACAATATTGCTACTGAATTAAGCGGCAAATCGCATTATTCTTTTTCTTGCAATAAATTTAGACAAGATTGTGACAAAATATGTATGTGGCAAAATGTATGTGACTATTTTGTCACAAATCTTTGCGCCAAATCGAGGCGCCATAATTTGTGAGAATTTTATGACAAAGCGGCTTGGTCATAAAAGTCTTCGTTGCTAATCGACGCTAACCGACAAATTTGTCCACATCACAAAATCGTCACATATTTTAGACAATATTACTCTGAATCAACGACAAACCGCATAATTCATTTTTTTGCAATAAATTGAGACAACATTGTGACAAAATATGTACGTGGCAAAACGTATGTGATTATTCTGTCACAAATCTTTGCGCCAAATTTGGGCGCCATAATTTGTGAGAATAATGTGACAAAATGTATTGGTCATAAAAGTCTTCGTTGCTAATCGACGCTAACCGACATATCTATCCACATCGCCAAATTGTCACATATTTTTGACAATATTGCTACAAATTTCACGGATTTGTGATGAAAATGGTTAAATCAATAATTCGCGCATCATTGCTACAAATTAGTGACAAAACATAAAAGACTATTTTTATAAAAGGATTTGTTGGGACGGCAATTTTTGGACCACATGTCGTCCCTTTAAAGAAAATATAAGAAAAGTCAAATTTTGATGATTTTTTGGTGGGAAAATTTGCCGGGGTTCTTTTTTGGGACGACATATTGAAATGGAGGGATATTTGAGTTGGTGGGAAATTATTTTGGTTTAAAGGGACGACACAGTTCTTTTTTAGGACGACAACCTGCCAGCCTGGAATCCACATAGACATTGTCACTTAAAGGGACGACTCAGTCATTTTTTGGGACGACTATGTTAACCTTTTAAATACTTATAAATTTTATCGATTTTATGAATAACATTTATAAAGTTTATCAATTATTGTGTAATCAAATTTTTTTTATTTAAAGAGACGACATAGTCGTCCCTTTAAATATTTATTTTAATTAATTATTTTTATAAAAAAAAGAATTTTTTTGTTTTATAATATTATTAATAATTAAAACATTTCTAATAATATTTGTTTTTATTTAATTTTTTTTATTAACTAACTTAAAGTTGGAGTTCGTAATGATTTCAAACATGATGGTCGATATTGAGTTCAAGACTTCAAATTCGAGGTTCGTCGGTTAATTAGTTCATGCTTTCTAACCCGACTTTTCGTTATAGAGTAGTGATTTCAAACATAGGGTTCGTTTATTAGTC
The DNA here is from genome assembly GCA_026214975.1 of Gentiana macrophylla. Lineage (NCBI taxonomy): Eukaryota > Viridiplantae > Streptophyta > Magnoliopsida > Gentianales > Gentianaceae > Gentiana > Gentiana macrophylla. The sequence goes on from CM047810.1 coordinate 109,841,756, forward strand.
GGTTGATGATTTCAAACCCGAGTTTTGTTATTGAGTAGTGATTTAAAACCTAGGGTTCGTTAATTAGTCGGTTGACGATTTGAAACACGAGGTTCGTTAGTGAGTTCATGGTATGAAACCCGATAGCGTGTTAATGATTCGATACTCAAGGTTCGTTAGTTAGTCATGAGTTAATGATTTGAAACCTGAGTTTTTTTAATGAATTAATCATTCGAAACCCAAGGCTCGTTAGTTCACCGGTTGATAAATATTACTCCCTCCATATTTTATTTGTCCATGTTTCTTTTTTGGTTTGTCCCAAAATAAGTGTCCACTTTGTGCATTAATTGTTAAATTTCTTAAAATACCCTTCTCTCTTCACAATATTTACAATAAAAAATGTGTAGCATTAAATGCTCCAACAACAACTTAAAGGGCATAAGTGTAAAAATATTGGATTTTTTAATGTGATTCAAAGCATTAATTACGCTTTTCTTAATCTGTGTGAAAAGTCAAACATGACAAATAAAATAGGGACGGAGGGAGTATTTAAAAACGCTTTAATGGGACAACAAAGTCGCGCATATAACACCCGTCGTCCCAACACCCAAAAATGTATACGAACTAATCCCTAATTAAAAGTCGGCACCTCTTCTTCCCTCTTCCACCTCTTCTTCCCTCAGTTTTCAGAATAATTCCCCTCCACCGCCGCCGCTCATTGCCTCTCCGCCGGTGCTACTCCTCATTTCTCTGCCGTTTCTCTGCCCCTCAAACGCCGGCCTGCAGCAGCAACAATCGACCCACTCCACTATTTTCACTTTTGAAGAACCACTTATTGGGATCACCGTCGATCGGACCCATTTGTAAAAGTCGCTAATTCAACTCAGTTTTGCCGAGAAGGCCACCGTCACGATGAAGATTTCTCCTCGCCAAGGTATATACTTTAGGTGAATATTTGACCCTTTTCAATTTTAATCAGTTTTATGAATGATAAAAACAAGTGTGATTAATGAGCACTTGAACTCGTTTGATTGTTACTACTTTGTTTGACAATCGATTAGTGTCTTTGTTTAATATATTTGGTTATTGACCACCTAGAAAAACATGATTTCCCCAAACATTTTGCGAGTTTCATTTGGTGTCATTGGGTTAGGAGGAGGCACCGCCTTTTATCGTAAGCATGTCAAACTTATCTACTGTTGTTTCTAACTAATTTATTTTTACCCGTTATTCCCATGGTTTTGAAGTTGATCACCCTATTGTAGACCGTTTTTTGTGTGTGTACGAAAAGCCTCCAGTGTTCGTAACCAACTTGACTCACGGCACCATCTCTGTGTCAGGGCTTTCAAATTAAAGTCAAGTAGATGGTGAATATATGTAGTTCTGTTTGTTGGTTTGAGTGTGAGATGCATACAAAAGAGTGTCATCCATTCTTATTGTTGGTTTTTATGTGAGATGCGGAATCTGGGGTTCGGGGCATATTTAACATTCTCCAGGATCTCGAATGGTCTCATACTGATCTTCGACATACGACTTTCCTCTTGCAATTATAGGAATGGCTCTCAAGGTGAATTTAATTCTTGATTTGTAACACAATCTTGATGAGCGATTTCCTTTACATTTGCTTAGATGCTTTTAATTTTCAATCATCTCGAAAACAGTGAAAGAAAGAGCAAGATCCCTTTATTCTCTTGGCCTTCATTTACATTCTTGACATCGTTTTGCCATTTGTTCCCTAACAATATGCGGAACTCGATCTGATTCCCGCTTGACCTATTCAGATTGGTTGTCAATTGACATTGAGTTAAATTCAGGAAGTTTGAATAATATAATGATTTCAGAATCTTATCTCATCTTGTTACTGAAAAATATTAATCATGTTTGATGAAGGGTCATGTTATGTATATGACAATTTTTTTGGGGGGTGGGGGTGAGGGTGTTTGTTTTTTAGGTTTGACAAATTATTTTTGTGATGCATTGCATGAATTATTGTCCACCAAATGTTGGCAGAACATGGGTGTCGAGTAGCAGACAATTTGAAGCCGTTCCTTTGTAGAATGAATATGATTTACCTGATGTGATTCCTTCACGGAGGGCTTCTTTTGTACGTTCTACAGCTGCAGCCCCACGTGGTTTTGCACTAAACGGCCATCCCTTTTCTGTAGGGTATGAGGAGATTTCGACAACAGCCTTGAGGATGCCTCAACAAGAAGTTGCTTTCAAGATTCTTTGCCCTAATGATAAAGTCAGAAGCGTAATTGTTCCAGGCAGATCTATCGTAAAGTCTATTCAGCGAGATACATGTGCTTCCATAAAAGTTGACCCCGCCGCCACATGTGATCTACGAGTAGTGACTATTTCTATGATGGAGGTTCGTTGATCCGCTATTGGATTCCTTCAAAGCGATATTGTGAAGAGATGTTCTTTTTCCCGATTTGTTTCCTTTGATAATCTTCTTGTAGAACACGGGTGTCGACAATCTATGGCCCAAAATGCAACTATGATTGTTTTCACGAGGTTTGCGGATACTTGTAATGAAATAAACTCGGTTCAGGATTGGTGGGATCTCAAATATCCGTGGGACTCATAGTTCAATGTGGAACCTCTGAATTATTATTCTCGGAAAGGGTTGGCATTTTTTTTCAGTTCCTTGAGAGGTATATATTCCTTTCTATAACTCCTTTATTAAATTGTTTTGAGTTTCCCAATGATACCATTCATTTCCAAGCACTTTCCCTTTTCTTTTATCTTCCCTCTTTCATTTTTGCTAAATTCTTGACATTTGAAGATTACATACCTACCTTGGTCAAGTACTTTGTTGCTGAGACTGTTCTTGATGAAGTTACTTTTGGGTGGCCAAGGCAGAGAAGTTTAAAGGAGCTACCATATCTTAGGATCAAAGTGTTGGAAAGGTGTCCTAAACCCAATCGGGTTGGACCGGATCCGACCGGTCGGGTCATTCTGATCTATTTAGTTCATGTAATAACTTTGTTATGATTAATAAAAGCACTTATGTTATTATATATTGTTTGTCTTCATATTATTTGTTGTATATATATAGTAACGTCCCTAGTATCAATCTGTGATAGAGAAACCATGATAGTGATTATGGTTGATGAGATCTCTAATCACTATAACAAGGTTGGTACTTAAATGTCTCTAGTCTTATATATTATCAAATGGGACATTGATAGTATAATCAGACTAGCACGTATTGGATGTCTTCTATCTTTTAGAAGGTAGGGATAGATCTCTCGTCTATCGAAGTGTAGAGACACTTGGGTATGCGTGGACGTGTATTAGAGAACGTCGTTAGAGTGACCCACTTACATTAAGTGTCACACTATGTGGCGGTTGTGTAATTATCCTTTGACCGAGTCTTCATGGCATCACGGTGTGGATTGTCATGCTTTGACACTATTGAGATTTCTCCAACCACGGGCGATCATGCGGTAGTGATTGGGTATGATATTGAAGCACGCGGAGTATACATGATTGGTCGTCCGAGAATCGCGTATCCTATGATTGGGATTGAATATCCGAAATGGCCTTCTTATAAAGAATGTCTAGCTCTCGAGAATCTTTGCAAAGTGGGAGTAAATGTGTTATTCGAGAGAGCATGATATCCAGATTATAAGATACGATCGTCAATGTATTGACACTCGAGATAACGATCGTATGGATATTATTACAATGATAGATTGTAAGTTACACGGTAATCGCTTCACATGAAAGGTAGTAGTCATTGCTTTTGACTCTTCCGATAATTGGGGTCACGGTGTGTTGCTGACGCTATCCCGTGATCGTTAGGTATGAAGGGCATTTTAGTAAATTGCACTTTGTGTCTACGGCCAACATACTCGGAAGCCTATCGGGTCACACACATATGAACATCGAGTCGGATTAAAATGCGGTTATAGTTGATAACCAAATAAGGAAAGTTTATCTCTAGACTATAAAGGTTATAGTGGTAAATTAATATGGTGGTATTTATTTATTATGAATAAATAAAATACAAGATATTAATTATATTAATTAAAGAATATTCCGGGAGTCAATTTGTTGACTAATGGGGCGCCACTTTTGAGTGTATGAGATACACTTGGATTGTGCACTTTAATTAATAAAGATTGCCATAATATTAATATAAGATATTAATTGATTTTGAAAAATAGATTTATGGTAATAAGATAATTATAATCAATATATGATATTGACAAAATATATTATAATTAAAGAGATAAATCAATCTAATTGATTTTCCTTATTTTATTAGAAAAAGGTTTTCTTCTCCTCCACACATCATATGGGGCGCCACCTCCTCTATAAAAAGGAAGTGTGTGTCAAGCTCTTTTGCACATCACAATTGCAAGAGTTCATAATTCTTGTGTAAAATAGAGAGCTCTCCATAGTGAGTTTGTGAGGGAAGAAAAGGTCCGGTCTAGCAGCCGGAGAGTTTTCCGATAGCAATCAAGGAGGATTCGAGGGTTCGTGTGGATTAGCGATAGAGGCCGGACGCGTGGACGGCTTGCGCATTGAACTACTCTCCGTTGGCGGTCAAAGCGACGATCTTGTAGATCATCCAAGGTATAACCGTCAAACTACTTAACGTGTTTATTGCATTAAACGAAGAACGATCTAGGAAAGGAAATCAAATTTTAAATTCCGCTGCGTTAAACTAGTGATTTCCTAACAGTGGTATCGGAGCCAGACTTCGTGCTTAAGCAATAAGCATAATTTAATCGCGTAGTATTTAATCAATAGATGCAAGATTTAAATCACTTAAACGTTGAAACAACAAAAAAAAATTAGGGTTCATGGGGTCGGCCGACTTGCATGCGCCCCCTCCTCTCAAGGGCGGCGGTAACCCAGAGGTTGCCGTCCGTCGGCTCTCCTCTTCCAATGGGGAGATCAACCTTTTCGTTTTGTGATATTTTATTGTGCATAGATATCTCGTTTGTTTAGTTGTGTCATATGGCTAACCAATGGTTCAAATAGTTTGGACCATTGGGAAACTATATGGCATGTTGGCCTTTCCAAATATTTGATTTGGAATAGGCCTGAGCCCACAGGCCACTTCCAAAATTTTGATTTTGGAAAGTGGCGAGCCTAAACCAAAACTATTTGGCCTTTCCAAATATTTGATTTGGAATAGGCTCAGGCCTTTCCAAATATTTGATTTGGAATAGGTTTAGCTCAAGCCACTTCCAAAATTTTGATTTTGGAAAGTGGCCAGGCCTAGACTAAAATAATTTGGCCTTTCCAAATATTTGATTTGGAATAGGCCTAGGCCCTTTTCAAATATTTGATTTGGAATAGGCCTAGGCCTAGGCCACTTCCAAAATTTTGATTTTGGAAAGTGGCCAGGCCTAAGCTAAATTTAGTTTTTGGAAAGGAAACAAATAGGAGACTTTACAATTTTAATTTTATATTTTGAATAGTTCAAATTTAATTAAAATTGAAATCGATTTAAAATTAAATGTTAATTTTATTTTTCGATTAAGTCATATAATTAATTAAAAGTTATTTAATTATTTGACGTGATAAAATAAAGCACGATGAGTAGTAGTAGTTAAAATTAGAATTTAATCTTTTCATAAGATAAAATTGTATGGATTAGATGTGTAGATATAATGTGATTATATGGACCCGATTGATCATGGACTCGACCAATAGGATAGATGAGAATGTTTTCTTTATGTTGGTTTTGAAAATTGTCCTAGGCCGTTATGAAGAACGTGACCTAGTTTACTTTTGCAATTATCCCATTCCGTTAGCTCCCCGTGTGCGGGCGGGTGTAATTATTTATTATGTAACTAGAATAGAGCAAGAAGTTGAAGACCAAGGAGAAATAAAGATCCTATTGGCGGTTGCGAGATATACTCTTAGTTTGTGACCAGCGGTTTAAATCGGTTTGTATTCGAAACCGCACTCAGAAAAAGTCCATGATCATACCGGTTATTTTATGCGCGGAATGTTGTGTATGTCTTACTTTATATGATATCGTAGTAATATACACATAGTAGATGAGACCATAATTAAACCAAATTAATTAAGTGAATTAATTTAAAATTATTCCCACATCAAAATTCAAGTCGGAATTGCCTCCCCATATTATAACGACGGTGAAGAGCCCTTGTTCGGACCCAACTCACCAGCCAAAGCGGGGGTTGACCTACCTCGGGTATATCGACGTTATCGAGATATGATCGAAAGAGATCTCATGAATATTGGGGTTAAGACTCGACTAAGAATTCTCTCGCCACCACCAAAGCGGGTCGTTTGGATTTTTAGAGGCAAGGGTTTGGCTATTTTTCATAAGATGAAATATTGTCAAAGAGTTGACTGGTCAAACAACAAGAATCGTATAAGATACGATCGACAAATCGTTGTCCACCTATTTAATTATTTTCGGCCCATCAGCCAAAGTTGAGGGTCGGGGTAGTTCGATGGGATCTTGCCCACTAAAGGAATTATTTTCTTGAAAGCCAATAGGGAATAGTTGGCTAGTGGGAGTAAAAACCTTATAGAGTTATTAAGTGCAAATTTAGGGTTTTTATACATGAGCTTTTACTTATTCTATCTTTATTTATTGTTGTAGAAAATGTCAAACAAATTGAACCTTCGTTTTATCATCGAAAACAAGCTTGACGAGACAAATTTTCTCGATTGGGAAAGAAACCTCAAAATCGTTTTGAGGCACGAGAAGATTGGCTATGTCTTGGACGAGGCCCTACCGGAAAAGCCCGCTGAGGGTTCGGCTGCAGATGTTGTCGAGAAGTACAACAAGCACTGTTCTGACAGTACTGATGCTACATGTATCATGCTTGCTTCTATGACACCTGAACTGCAGAAACAGCATGAGTCTATGGACGCCTACTCTATCATGGTCCACCTGAAGGAACTTTATGCTTCTCAGTCTCGCACCGAGAGGTACGAGGTCTCGAAGGCCCTGTTTAGTTGTAAGATGGCATCTGGGACTGCTGTGGGGTCTCACGTGCTTAAAATGATCGGGTACATAGAGAGGCTTGGGAAGCTGGGCCACAAGTTGGAACGAGAGTTGAGTATTGACTTAATTCTGCGATCTCTACCTGATTCATTCTCGCAGTTCGTGATGAACTATCACATGAACAAGATAGATTGCTCCATTGCGGAGTTATTGAACATGTTAAAGACTCGCCGAGGGCACCTTTGTGGGAAAGGAAAGCAAGTGTTGCTTTGGTCACTTTGAGCAAAGGCAAGGCAAAAGCCCGTAAGAAGAAGTCCAAGAAGGCGGCTGCACCTAAGCCAACGCCTAAGATAGCGAAAGACAAATCCAAGGATGCTTGCTTCCATTGCGGTGAGACCGACATTGGAGGAGAAACTGCAAAGGCTTCTTGAGTACCAAGAAGAAGCATTCTGATGCTTGGACTTCAGGTATATTTATGATTGAGATCAATATTGCTTCTTCTAAGTCTAACCACTGGGTATTAGATACTAGTTGTGGTTCTCATATTTGTCTGAATATGCAGGCACTAAGAAGAACTAGAGATCCGAGGAAAGGAGAGGTGGACCTACGCGTTGGAAATGGAGCAAGTGTCTTCTGCTTGGCCGTAGGAGTTTATTTTCTTTCATTGCCCAGTGGGCTAGTACTAGAACTCAATAATCTGTTATTTTGTTCCTGCGCTTTACGAAGAGTATTATTTCTATTTCTCGCATTAGATGTTGATGGATTTTCTTTTACGTTTGAGAATAAATATTGTTCTTTTCACGTGATGGAATCTTTTATGGTAATCGCATACTTAGCAATGGTCTCTACATATTAGATATGAATGTTGACGTACTTAATATAAATAACAAGAAAGCCAAAACAAATGACTTGAATGAATCCTACTTATGGCATTGTAGATTTGGCCATATAAATAAGAATCGCATTTCCAAACTCCATAAAGATGGAATGTTGGATCAATTCGATTACGAATCGTTTGATACATGTGAAGCTTGTTTACTTGGCAAGATGACAAAGTCACCTTTTAGTGGCAAAGGGATAAGATCCAATGAATTGCTTGAGCTCATACATACTGATGTATGTGGCCCAATGTCAATTCAAGCCAAAGGAGGATACTCTTATTTTATCACTTTCACTGATGACCATTCTCGCTATGGTTATATATACTTAATGAAGTTTAAATCTGAAGCCTTCGAAAATTTCAAGGAATTCAGAAGTGAAGTGGAGAAACAACTGGGTAAAGAAATCAAAACACTTCGATCCGATCGAGGTGGAGAATACCGGACGGAGAGTTCAAGATTATTTGAAGGAGAATGGGATTCTACTGAATGGACTCTTCCCCGAACGCCACGAGATGAATGGCGTGTTCGAGAGAGGAGGAACCGCACCTTGTTAGACATGGTGCGATCCATGATGAGCTACGCATTCTTCCAAAATCGTTTTGTGGGTATGCTCTAGAAACCGCATCCTATACAATCGAACCGAGTTCCATCAAAGACGGTTGACTCTACGCCATACGAGGTATGGACCAAGAGAAAACCGAGCCTAGGTCATCTAAAACCGTAGGTTGTCCGACTTATGTGAAGCGGATGATGCCCGACAAATTAGAGCCTGTGTCCGACAAATGTCCATTTGTGGGATATCCTAGGAAACCAAAGGGTACCAATTTTACCATCCCGAGGAACAAAAGGTGTTTGTTGCTAGGGATCGGCCACTTTACGGAGAAAGAGTTTATTCGGATAGGGTCGAGTGGGAGTAAAATTGATCTTGAAGAAATTCGAGAACCACTTACGGATAATGATCGGTTGATGGAAGTAGAGGACTTGCCACACACACGGATGTGTCACGGCCTCTACCGTGGACACACTAGCACCTCGAAGATCCACCAGGAACGCCGTGAACCCGAAATGTACACCGGCGTGTATCTCATGGAAGATGAGGACCCTAGAACTTATGAGGAAGTGCTATTAAGGCATGACAAAGAGAAATGGCTAGAAGCCATGAATTACGAAATGGAATCCATGAAAGACAACCAAGTTTGGAACTTAGTTGATCCGCCTGAGGAATAGTTCCCATAGGGTGTAAATGGGTCTTTAAGAGAAAGACCGACATGGACGGATAACGTGACCACCTACAAGGCTAGGTTGGTGGCAAAGGTTATAAGCAAAGACAAGGAGTTGACTATGATGAAACCTTCTACTTTGTTGCCATGTTAAAATCCATTAGAATTTTGCTCGCTATTGCAAAGATACCATGATTACAAAATCGGCAGATGGATGTGAAAACAGCTTTCCTTAACGGGAACTCGTCTCGAGGAAGTGTATATGACACACGACTGAGGGTTTCACAACCAATGACGCCAGGATGGTGTGTAAAGCGCAAAGATCCATTTATGGATTAAAGCAATCTTCTCGGAGTTGGAATCTTCGCTTTGATGAGATAATCAAACAGCTTTGATTTCATCAAGAAACGAAGATGAGCCCTGTGTTTACAAGAAGGTTAGTGGGAGTGCCATTGTGTTCTTAGTGCTTTATGTGGATGACATACTGATCATAGGGGAATGATGTGCCTATGTTACAATCAGTCAAAGCTTGGTTATCCAAGAACTTCTCAATGAAGGACTTGGGTGAGACAAAATTATATTCTAGGAATAAAGATCTATAGAGATAGATCCAAAAGGTCGCTTGGTGTCTGCCGCATCCACCTATATAGACAAGATGTTGAAGAGATTCAGCATGGAGCGATCAAGAAAGGATTCTTTGCCCATGTCACATGGGGTCTAATCGAAGGGAATGAGTCCTAAGACAGAGAGGAGGAAAGGGCACTAATGAGTAAAGTCCCTTATGCTTCGGCAATTGGGTATATCATGTATGCCATGTTATGCACAAAGACCAGATGTCTCGCACCCTCTTAGTATGACTAGTAGGTACCCGGTCTAATCCAGTGATGGTCACCTGGATTGTCGTCAAGAATATCCTTAAGTACTTGAGACGCACTCAGGGATATGTTCCTGGTTTTCGGAATGATGATTTAGTATTACGAGGTTATCTGGATGCCGGTTTCCAAAGCGACAAGGATGACTTTAAGTCACAATCTGGATTTGTTTTCACGCTTAACGGCGGAGCGGTGAGTGGAAGAGTTCCAAGCGAGGGAGACTACCGCAGACTCTACAACGGAAGCCGAATACATAGTCGCCTCGGAGGCGGCAAAGGAAGCGATTTGGATGAAGAAGTTCATTATCGAACTTGGTGTGGTTCCCTCCATGAAGGTCCAAAGGCCTCTCAGATCGTGATAATAATGGAGCGATATCTCAGTCAAAGGAGCCAAGGTCTCATCAGAAGTCCAAACATGTGCTACGGCGCTATCACTTGATTAGAGAGATAGTTGATAGAGGAGATGTAAAGATAGAGAAAGTCCACACGGATGATAATATAGCTGATCCGTTAACCAAGGCATTGTCTCAAGCTAAGCATGAGAAACATGTTCACTTGTACGGGCTTAGGCATATGGGTGATTGGCTTTAGGCCAAGTGGGAGATTGTTGGAAAGGTGTCCTAAACCCAATCGGGTTGGACCGGATCCGACCGGTCGGGTCATTTCTGATCTATTTAGTTCATGTAATAACTTTGTTATGATTAATAAAAGCACTTATGTTATTATATATTGTTTGTCTTCATATTATTTGTTGTATATATATAGTGAAGACGTCTAAAATCCTCACGAGTGTCCTTGCGGTGTTCTGACGGTGGATATCTGGCTGTATTTAAGGTGTGGTGATGCTCCGGCGGGTGGTGGAGTGGAGAGTTAGAATGGAGAGAGCTTTTGCTTGGTAGTGTGTATTTCATATATCTCATCCTGTCTTTAGTTTACAATGACCACCCCTTTTATAGAGGTGGTTAACTTAGGGGGTAAGTAATCTATTAGATATTTTACTCGTAGATAGGTCTTACTTAGATATTAAGCAAGATGAAATATCTAAGTTACAAGTGGGGAAAAGATCTGGATCAATCGGCGACCACTTCTCTGGGGTCGCAAGGAGCAAGCCCTCTTTGGCCTCGCCCTGGCGACCCTTCTGGACTCGCCTGGATGAGATTTCACAGGGTCCGTTGCCTTTGCCTGAGGCCGCAGATGCCTTGATCGCGGCGAGGTGAGACGCTGGCCGCCCATTTTGCGATCTCTCTTGTCATGCCGGAGGGTGGCTGCGGTGGGTTGTCTCCTACTGTTGAGGTAGTGGAGTTATTTATACCCATCAATGGCCCCCTACTCCGTGCTTTAATGACATTCCCTGAGGATATGAAGGATGGAGTAATTATCAACACTTATTATCCCATCGTCTGATGCGACTTGTTCGCTAAGAGCCGTGCTTTCAAAACATGCGACCTCAAAGCAACTCGGGTCTATTTTGCGACCTCGTAAATGCGATGCGACTTGTTCGCTAAGAGCCGTGCTTTCAAAACATGCGACCTCAAAGCAACTCTGGGTCTATTTTGCGACCTTGTCGTCTGATGCGACTTGTTCGCTAAGAGCCGTGCTTTCAAAACATGCGACCTCAAAGCAACTCTGGGTCTATTTTGCGACCTCGTAAATCGATGCGACTTGTTCGCTAAGAGCCGTGCTTTCAAAACATGCGACCTCAAAGCAACTCGGGTCTATTTTGCGACCTTGTCGCCTGCGATGCGACTTGTTCGCTAAGAGCCGTGTTTTCAAAACATGCGACCTCAAAGCAACTCTGGTCTATTTTGCGACCTCGTAAATGCGATGCGACTTGTTCGCTAAGAGCCGTGCTTTCAAAACATGCGACCTCAAAGCAACTCGGGTCTATTTTGCGACCTTGTCGCCTGCGATGCGACTTGTTCGCTAAGAGCCGTGTTTTCAAAACATGCGACCTCAAAGCAACTCTGGGTCTATTTTGCGACCTCGTCGTCTGATGCGACTTGTTCGCTAAGAGCCGTGCTTTCAAAACATGCGACCTCAAAGCAACTCTGGGTCTATTTTGCGACCTTGTCGTCTGATGCGACTTGTTCGCTAAGAGCCGTGTTTTCAAAACATGCGACCTCAAAGCAACTCTGGGTCTATTTTGCGACCTTGTCGTCTGATGCGACTTGTTCGCTAAGAGCCGTGCTTTCAAAACATGCGACCTCAAAGCAACTCTGGGTCTATTTTTTGCGGGGCGAGGCCATCAATCGCGGCTGACGTCAGCCCTCGAGGTCTTTTGCTGCGGAGTGATGCGGCCGTTTCAGCAACTGTCTGGGTAGTTGTACGTGGGTATTGATGGGACGCCTTTTCGTATTTCAAAACTGACAACTGCCGCCCTAATCTGAACCGTTGGATGAAGCGTTCCCAACCGTTCGATCGTGGCCCCCTTGCCTATATAAAGCCTTCGCTTCTCACCCCTTCACACTTTTAGTGTTTCTTATTTTCTCCGTTGTTTGTTGCTTTTAGAATTCTCGAGTTTTTGGGCAGAGCTTTGAAGGTTCAACGGCGTTCCTGCGGTGGTTCTAGGATTTCACGGCGGCTCTTTTGAAGATTCCGGCCACCTCTTTGAGTATTTCCCAGTTTTCAAGCGGTTTTCCAATTTTTCTCAGCAAATCAGGTAAGAAATCCTTCTTGTTAACTTGTTTACTCATCCATCCCTGCCTTGTTCTTCCATATATATCAATTTCGCCATTCTTTTTGCTACGGAGATGCAAGATCGCCTTGTTTTTGATTAAAAACGGGGATTTTTCCTGGGGAGAGATTTATGATTTTCCTGGGAAAATTGGGGTTTCACCCGCTCCCCTGCTATCCTCTGTGATTTTATTTGCGATCTCTTGTAAAAACGGAGGAGGCGGTATTGAAGTGGGTGCGATCACCTTCCCCGGGTTAATTTATTATTATACCAGTCCGAAAGCTCCACCTTTTCCTCCCTTGTTTTTGCAGGATGTCGGGAATGACAATTGCAGCGACGACTCTACGGAAAAAGGAGGTTTACGATTCTACCAAGATGACCCCGTACTATCCGCTGCCTCAGTCGGCGATCTGTTGGACGAGGTTGAGGTGGAAAGTAGTCGCGCAGAGATATTGGCGAGATTACGGCGATGAGGTCGCACATATGGTTGTGGACCCTTTTGAGTTGGAGGCCTTCATCTCGCGCCGAAATCCGCGCAGGTGAGTCTTAAGGAGAAGGAGCGGGCCCAAAAATCTCCAACAGATTCGTGAGGTCAAGAAATTGCTTTCCCGATCGAAGAACAAAGCTGCGACTCGAGCACTAGCGGCGCGCCCCGATCACGACGAGGCTTATGTTCGTGACGCCGCGTTCACGAGCTAACGGGGTCCAGCGAGGACGAAAATGCGGAATTGCCCGGAAGGATGTCGGATGCTCGCTAAAAGCGTAAGAAAAAAAAAATCGCGAGCCCAACCATGACCGTTGGTGAAGCGCGTGGCCGATTCCCACCAAGAGTTCTCGCCCTAATAATCCCGAAGCTATGCGAGAGTTTGCGCTTAGGCGGCGTTTGAGAAGGACGTTGACAAGAAATGGACCCGATCTGGCAAGAATAGCGATCTCAACAAGACCATTAATCGCGATATTCGGAATCGACACCGGCGTGTATCGGTTTTCTTTTTCGATTATGGGAAGGAGTCCGATAAATTTAAACCCGGGACCATAAGGATTATGTATGCGCGTCGATCCGAGGACACCTTATCCTCCATTTCCATCATTTATGCGCGGTCCGAGGCCTCCTTTCGATCCTTTCTTTGTGAAGATCGCAGGAGATGGAGGCGCTTCCTCCGATTTTGCCGTCCGGGCTATCATCCAGCTTGATGGCCTTCATCGTTATGTGTCGGATCTCGAAGATCGAGCCGACGTTGACTTTATTGGGGCAATTTTATTCCTTCGTGGGGACGTCTATTCCTCGACAAATCTCTCTCGAGGTCGCAGACTCGCCACTATTCTCGCTCCCAATAAGTTTCACAAATGGGGCGCTGGCACCAAAGTTGAGTCGAAGGTAGTCTGGCCTTTTCCTAAGGCAGGAGTTCGTGGAGGCAAATCCACGCTTGTACTCTTTGACCCCCCTGTGAATGAGCGGCGCTACGTAAAGGGGCTGATGACGTTGATTCAGTCGGACGGGGCGGCGCCATCTCAAGAAAGCGTTTCTGGGTCGATCTTCTTGATCTAGCCGAGCCCTTTGCATGCATGGCGGGCCTGGTGGGGCGAGAGGAATGCCGTGCCCATGGTACAAATGGGTCCAGAGAGCTGTGATCCGGACTGGATTGGGGGTTGTCATATCAACAAATGTTTCCCCTCTGAGTGTTTGGAATGTGGGGGCGATCCTATACTTAGGCCGCAGAGTAACTTTTTTTTTTTTTTTTTTTTTTTTTTTTTTTTTTTTGTCCACTTGTATTTATCTCAGAATGCTCATTTTGTTTTCTGGGTTCTAAACCGCTCTCTTTTGTAGGTATGGATCCAAATGCTCGCAGGCTCACCGAAACAAGCTTAATGCGGAGGCGCATAAAGCGGCCGCTGCTCGGCAGAGGCTTTGAAGAAAGCTCTAGGAAGGTGCCTCGAATCGTAGATGCCTCGATTGTCGAAGAGACACCTAACCCGGAAGTCGCGACCTCTTCGCCTCTTGTTGCAACTTCTCTCGCCGCTGCGGGTTCCTCTCGCCGCTGTTATGGGCCCAGTCGCCGGGTGCCTCAAAAAGACTCATCCCCTACCAAAGAGTCACATGGCCAGAAGCGACCTCAAACAGAGAAGGCGAAGGATGATCGCCCACCCAAACGGTCCGCTCCCAGCCCGGCGCATCTTGAAGAGGTTGAAACTCCCGTGAGAAGAGCGCACTGGCCGAGACGCCGCGCAAGGGACTTTGCCCCGAGGTTACTCCGGGAAAGAGGCCCCGTGGTTGGATCCGAGCTTTACCCAGGAACTTGACCTATCCAAAGCTCGCCGGGTTGGCGAAGCAATTGCTGACGTGATTCCTCTCGGGCCGATCCTCTCGGTTATCCCGATCATGTTCAAGTGGAGATTGGCCGGGCATATTGGCCCGCTTTATGCTCAAGACGACTCTCCGCCTCAAGATGAGATTGCCGAGATCGTAGATTTGAGCGGACGATTTGGGATTGCAGCCTTCTCCGGTAAGACCTCCTTTTTTTTTTTTTTTTTTTTTTTTTTTTTTTTTTGCTAATCATCCCTTGTTTTCCCCACCGGTGCTCGCTTAAACAGGTACTTGAGGTCATTTGAACGGGCGCGATGCAGAGGTGAAGAAGGTGACGGCGCACTGGGAGCAAATCGATAAAGGCGAGGATTACCGCCAAAAGAAAGCTAAACATTCGGTGGTGAGGTGGAGAAGATGAAGGCGATCATGGAGGAGCACTCTAGATTGGATGCCGAGATCAATGAGAAAGTTGCATCTTTGACAAAGGATTACGCGGGGCGCGCAGGAGAGATCGCGCGTTGAGGTTAAGCTTGCCGAGGCGGAGACGTTTGCCAAAGAGGCCACGAGAAAGCTATGGAGGAAGTCGCGAAGAAAACGGCCGAGGCCGCCGAGGAGGCCAAGTTCCGGGGCCGTCATTTGCTATAAGAATTCGGATGACTTCTTCGACCTGATGGAGAATAGCTTTGACCAGGGCTTTAGTCACCTAGCTAGCTCAGACCTGGCCGATCGAGGCGGGGGCACATCACTCTGGAGGATATGTCCGCGGTGGGTGAACACGCATCAAGGTCATCCCAATTCCATGGCCTTTCATCCGAAATCCCTATGCAAGCGAGCTCATTACCTCGATTCAGACCGAGCAACTTAAACGTAGCGAGCCTTTGTTTGGGATCCCGCCTCGTCAATCCTCGTGAATTTTGAGATGTTGAAGAAGCCGCCTCCTGCGAGCAAGGCGACGAGTTTATCAAGACCCGCCTACTCCGCATGCTCTCTAGATTTCTCGGACTTTTCTGCGAGCTCTTTGAAAATTTGATTTGTAACTTTGACTATTTGCTTTGTGATTTGACTGAACCTTGATTTGTAATAGCTTGACAATTTATTTTCTGCATTTTTTCAATTTATACAACTTGACTTTTCTTGTCGCTGATTCGATCTCAAGCGGCCTTTCGCGAGGCCGTGATGTGCTATTTTGTTCTCTGTGCTTTCTTGATTCGTGCGAAGTCGCTTAATAGTTTGGCGACGCCGACCGTCATGAGACGCGCGTCGCCTTGTTCTAACCATAGTCGCTACGCGACGCTAATTTTTCAAGGTTTTTGGCCTTATTGAGCGTTGCTTTTGTCGTAAGATGAGCTCATTACAGCAGCCTTTGACCTGCGGTCATTAACGCAGAGTTATGACCCCTAATGACTAGGTGTCGCTTGTAATCGTAGCCATAAATTTCGGTCTCTTTATGGTCTGGCGCCTCGCTGCCTTGGTCTTCGGGTCAGTTTGCATATCTGGCCCTAGGATCCAATTAATCCCAACCGTTGATCATACCCCTTCTCTAGTATAAAAAGGGGGTTATTCTGGAACTCACTTTACCTCTTGCCTCATACTGAATTTTGCTTTCTTCCCTCAATCGTTCATTATCCTCTTCACTGTCAATCCTCCAAACTCTATGTCTCACCTGGGAAAGCAGCCTGTGTTCGGATATTCAAAGCTCGTCCCATCCGGGATGTTTCCCTTTTTTCACCACCGCTTCTACAGCCAAGGATTATTTCGGGATTTTTTGAGTGGCGTGATATTACGGGGGAGAGGGGCTTACATGAACAACGAATAAGACGGCTCCATGCCGCGCGCTCGCTTCGGGGGTGGTGGGAATTTATTGCCGAGCCTCTCGGGAGCGGTTAATGTTACCATGATACGGGAATTTTACTCCGTGTTGTCTGATGTAGCCTCTGGCGGGGCAGTGAGCAGCATTTCTCTCCGGGGTGTTCCCGTTATCTTTACTCCGGAGAGAATTAACCAAGTTTTTAATATACCCGCGATAAATCCCTCCTCCCATTATGAGATCGCCTGGGACCTTATGGATGAGGAAAATAGGCGTATTCGCCTGGTATTGCAATGTGCGAGCTGCTCCTCGAGAATCGGGCGGGTTTGGTCTTTGGGAGGATGCGTCCGACCTCTCTCGCAGCCGACCGTGAGTGGAAGAAGTTTATAAATTCCGCGCTCTTATCACCGACGATGCCGATGTTGTTAGTGAGAGCGGCGCTCCTTCGCACGCCATTCGCGACCACAGAGTGGATATAGATCGGGAGTGTTGATCCATCGCGAGGCACTAAGATATGCGTGCTCGGCGGTTCAAGGTCGCCGTGGTCATGGTCGCCGATGCCTTTCGTGATCGCCGATATCCAAATTATGCAAATGGCGCCAGTGGTCCCCTTCCATACACTCGACCGATATGTTTGAAAAAACTTATCCGTGGAGCTTTTTGTGCATGATGCCGCTTTTGGACCTCCACACATGTGATCGGAGGAAGATAATCCTCCCGCAGCTTGATGGAAGTTTGTCCAGCTTGATCGATATGTTTGAAAAAAAAAAAACTTTTCATCGCATTTTTTTTTTTTTTTTTTTTTTTTTTTTTTTTTTTTTTTTTTTGACGATGACGATTTAAAAGACAAGGATGTAAATACAATTTGGAAGAACAGCTTTATTTGAATTGTCTCATTACATATAGTATTTTTCGATTGTCTCGCATGCCATGGCCTATTATACTCGCGCCCTCCTTGTCACTTAGCATGTATGTCCCTTTTGATAACCCGCGAAATCTGTAGGGCCCTCCCGCCTCGGATAGCTTTCCTTTTTCGCTTCGTGGCCCGTGGCTTGTCTTTTTTGTAGAACGTAATCCCGACGCACTAAGTGATGATTGCGAATACGCTTGTCGTGATGACGCTTTGTCGCTGCTTATAGTTGACCGTGACGATCAGATGCTCGCATGCGCCGCTTCTTCTACTAGATCGAGCTCGAGTTTACGCGCCGCCGTGTGTTATTGACCTCGCCAGAAAACGACTTAGGGCTTGGTAAGGCCATTTCCACAGTGCCATAGCCTCGCACTCCATATGTTAGAGCAAAAGGAGTTCCCTCATTGTGATTTTTTTCGCGACGCCCCGAGTGCCCATAGAGTCGCTGGAAGGTGATCCGCTGGTGGCCGCCTTCTCACCAGGCTCTTCTTTAACACACTCAGGACTGCTTGTTGGCATTTTCGGCTTGCCCATTTCTGCGGGTAGCACACGGATGATTGCCAATGTTTAACATTGCTCTCTTCACGTAACTGCCGAATTCGTCGAATTGAGGTCCGTGATCGGAAACCATCACTCTTGGAACACCAAATCTTGTCCATATTTGATCGAGCAAAAGTATGTTATGTCCCTGGTATTGGTTTTTACCAAGGCCTTAGCCTCGACCCATTTAGTAAAATAATCAACCGCGACGACAACGTATCAAGAACCTGAGCGATTCTTCTTCAAAGGTCCGACGAGGTCGATTGCCCACATGTCGAAGGCGTGCAAACTACCACTATGCTTTGTTCGACCGAGGGTAGCCTGGGATATTTGCGAACCTCTCGCAAGTATCACACGCGGGTATGAGCTTTGGCGCCTTCATCTAATTTTGGCCAATAATATCCGCTAGAAGTACCTTCCGTGCTAGTGTTCGATTGGAGAAATGGCGCCGCGACATTCCTCATGTAGCTCTGTTAGGATTCCCGCCACCTCCTCAGGTCGTGACGCATCGTAGAAGGGGTTTGAGAATGAATGACGGTAAAGCACGCCGCCCATAATCGATATCTTGCGCCCTTCTTACTAAGGCCCTAGCTTCGCAAGGTGGCGCGGAAGCTCTCCTAACTCAATATAAGATTTTATGATGTCGATCCAACAAGTGTTACCGGGTTGGAAATCCATGATCTCGCCTCGAGATGGCGGGCTCGATAGATGTTCGACCATGATGTCGGGATCGCACGGCCGCCTTCACGCCGTTAATTTGGACAAGTAGTCGGCCCTATGATTGTCCTCTCGAGGATATTTTTGAATTGACAATATGTGAAGTCGCTTCCTTGAGTCTTTTGACGAGGTTAATATACCTTTGTAAAATTTCGCAATGAATGCCATATGACCTTTGATTTGATTTACTACCAACCGTGAGTCACAAAATACTTGTATATTTTCGACTTTCATGGCTTTGGCGAAGTTTCAACCCAAAGAATGACGGCCTCAGATTCTCGCCTCGGTTGTTAGAGGCGGTGAAATCAAATCTCGAGCCTCGCTCAATTTCTTCCGATGTTCCCGGTTCTAACAGATTATTCCCACGCCGCACTTTGTGATTAGCGGAGCCATCAACG